>JZLH01S0151622.1:48033-65036 GCA_001188425.1 Eucidaris tribuloides
CTATTTTCTCGAGCGGCGCAGCCCTGAGGGAAAATAGTTAACAGTCAATGTAACCGAGGGCGTCATAGTTTCAAACAGAGACTCTCAGCATAGGATATATTTGTTTTATATCCGTCATCGAATAACAGGGAAATTACACAAAGCAAAAAAAGGAAAATTAAATGTATTTACGGTAACCCTACGAGTAAGTGTGTGTCGCATGGCATACAGGTGCGCGATATTTTTACTTGCAGTACGGATAGGGATGCAATTCCATTAACGTATACTCTAGTTAGTCGAGTATCAATTTCATAAACCTATAAAACACTAATTTAACCCTCATTCTTCATTTAACTATAATCCTAACTCAAATTCCACGAACTTAACCCAGTGTTAATCTTAAACTTTGCCAAACTTCCGTACGGGCGTGCACGCCATAATGTCTTTCACACGCATGGAAAAAATAGCATTCGGTACATGTGTTTTTACACACAATTCATCGGCTTTTGAATTAAGCTCAAATCGCGATCCCGTTGTCGAGAGTACAATAGTACTTTACTAGTGTACTCTCCCGCTGTCGAGAGTACAATAGTACTTTACTATTGTACTGTCCGAGAGTACAATAGTACTTTACTATTGTACTGTCCGAGAGTACAATAGTACTTTACTATTGTACTCTCCGACTACTATAGTACTTTCAGAACGATTGTCTCCCAGACTCACAGAATAGTGTGTTTATTTTTCAGCATGTGACATACTTTTGACCAACCAGAATTCAAGAAACTTACAATGAGGGATATAATAAAAAATATTGTATCGAGTTGTTTCAGTCACAAAGTTGATTTTTTTTTTGTATTTTACTGTTTTTGATATCCCGATATAACAAAATTCTGATATAACAAAGAAATTTTCTTGGTCCCAAGGAAATTGCTATAACCAGAGTCTAATGTACCGGTACTTGCTTCATTCGAGGCTCACATACAAAGGGGGGGGGGGGGGGGGTCAGGGGCATTCAGTATAATTGTATGATGCATATGTGCTGCGGCTGATATCCCCATTTTGAGCCCCAATTACTGCTCCAGAGCATCATGATTTCAGAAGCCACAGAATTTTTTTTTCTTTCCAGAGATCCCCAAATTTGTAATTTTTCATTCCAGTTTATCATGCATTCAGAGATTCCTGAAAGGCTGCTCCAGAACATACTTTTGCTTTCGCTTCTGGCCAGGAGGATTTCAGCACGTTGTTCCAAGGCACATCATTTTGAGGTCTTAGCTCTTGTGCCGGAGACCATTTTTTTGTTGAAGCCCGCACCAGATCCCCCCCTCCCCAATCTTTGACTTTGGCTTGGCATGTAAGTTGAGTGCCACCCCCACCCCCATGCTCACATGCTACCCAAGTGCTACAGTGCTCACCATTACTAGAGTCCCTTTACAGAGAATTGTGACATGCACATCCTTTTATTTGGTGAAGGGGGACACAAAATGACATGCCGATTCTTTCTATTCACAGCACCAGGTGCTCATCACAATTGAATAGAAATGTTACATACTGTTGCATTGTATTGGATACAAAATGGCATTCAAATCAGTTTGTCGCAACTGTCTATAAAAAGAGACTCTAACCATTACAACACACAGAACTTTCTTTGGTCCACAGCTGGTAAATTGTAATTAATGCATTATTCTTTCCAAAATCAACGTCAATCACACATCTGTGCATCGCAGATTCATGCTCTGAACAGCAGCAGAAATGAACGACTTGTTCACATGCACTCTACATGCAAAAACACTTGAAATACAAGAAAATCTCATTTCAAAACCAGTTAGTGTCCATTTGGAACCTCAATTCATTTTTATTATTTTTTTTCATTAATTACATGTGTAAGATGCAAAAATTGAAATCACTGTTAAGAAATTTTTCTCTCTGGGGAATATAATTGTTTAATGCAATCTTTAAGATTATTCCACATCTATACAATGCAGTAGTGTATCCAGCAAAAGAAGTCTTCATACAACCTTACCCCATTCCCAACTTGCAAAGAACAAAATCAAAATATCAACAACAAAAGAAGAATGCTTCATATTGCAACAAACTGCATTACTTCCCCAATTTTTTAGGGGAGTTATGTCCCCAAATCCATCTTGCCTCCCTGTTGAACAAATTCTGGACACACCCCTGCCATGTATGGATGTGAAATGCCATGCAAGACAGGTCCATATGGGATTATAGACAAAAATTACCAGTGATAAATCCTCTTGGTTTAACTAACAACAAGATAGCAGGGAAGAAGTACAGAACAAATGAAGGTGGGGTACAAATATACAGAAACAAAAAAAATATCTACACATGCTATGTGGAAAAATGATAAGCTTTTCCTTCACAAACGCCTTTCTTAACATAAGTTGCACTATACAAGTCTAATTCCATACAGATTTTATTTCTATACAAAGTATTTTACACTATATTTCTTTTACTTTCTAATTACACATTATTTGCGTTGATCCATACAAAAACGGACGTACATAAAGATGTTGATACAAACAAAAAATATACATGGAAATAGCATTTCAATGATATTGGAGACAAAACTCTGAAAATTGAAAATGCACACACCTACATTACAGTTTACTTAAGTACAGTGAAACCTGTCAATAGTGGTCACCCTAGGGATATGGAAATTGTGGCCTTTATCACACAGGCTTTTAAACACATAATTTGTCTCCAGGGGAATCATTTTAGTGGCCACTATAGGCAGGTTGACTGCTGTAGAGAGGTGGCCGCTAAGACAGGTTTGGCTGTACATGAACTAATTAAAGTTGAAACAATATCTGGTAAAATACTTTACTGTTAATTCCTTTAAAAATATCCTACTTCAAGGTTTATTATACATCACTGCACACTCATTTCCAGCCATGAAATTGATACACCATCTAGTATATAAATTCTGAACTAGATCACGTCATACCTCATACCACTGTTGTCATACATTGTGTGTATTTGTGTGTGTGTTATATTGGTCATTATATTGAGCGTGCATGTGCGTTTTTTTCTAAAGCTATACTTATGGGGTACTGTATACGCTGAATATTTCAAGGTGGTTTGATTTTCGTGTATATTGCGACTAACTAAATGCAAAAATTTTCACTTCCTGATATTTTTGTACAAAGTGAACGCAAATATTATAAAATCGCAAAAATATACTCTCACGAATTCCCCGCCTTGAAGCAAAATCGCAAAAATATATGGCATATACAGTATTGTGTTTGTGCGAGTACAGGAACACCCTTGTGGGGTATTTTTTCCCTTGTGGTGAATTAATTGGGTACCTACAAAGAAATACCGCTCCACTGAAATACAGTCGACTAAACATTATTACATTCTGTAAGTGCTGTACCCTGAAGACATATTTTTGCTTAATTAAGCACAACTCTACTTATAATCACAGACATACTTGTGGAGTCCCAAATTGTATGTGGCTCTATGAGATGTCCCCCACAAAGTATCTGGTACTGACACACAACCACTCACACACCAACACCCCAGAAGTATGTCCGTCTATGTGTGTGTGTTTCTGTGTCTAAACATCACAGGACAGACATGTCCACCTGGAAACCTGTTTCGTTGGATGCCGCTGCATATATGCAAGACTTGTCAGTCATTGGCACATGCTGACTGAAGGCCACCGCACACTACGCGATTTTCCGTCGCACGACTGACTGACTTGATCTGAAATAAATCAGCGTGTACGAAATAAAAGCTTTTTTTTATTTCGGATCCAAGTCAGTCAGTCGTGCGACGGAAAATCGTGTAGTGTGCGGTGGCCTTTACACTTGGAAAGAAAAAGATGGACATAGTTTGGTACGATGGAACACTAACTTTTCTGAAAAAGAGTAGCTGGAAAAAGATGCAGGAGCAAATTTTGTAAGATAGAAGACACTTCCATTCCAATCAGATGCAGGCCCACAGCCAAGGGGAGTGCATAGGGTATGTATGCACCCCTAAAAATCACAAAGGTGTATTCTTCTGAAAACTTTATTTTTTTTTTAATACTGTCAATTTACAGGAAAGTAACAGAGAAACCTGCACAGATTTGCCCTACATTTTTACCTCAAATACATGTATACCCCAAAAAATATAACTCAAGCAAACTTGATGTAAAAACAAACATTTTTGCTTGGTAATTATACCGTGTAAAAAACAAGTCTTCCCTCAGAAAAAATGATAAAAACAAAACAAAAACAAAGATTATCCTTTTGTGGTCAAATTTTTAAATCTATACGCACCCCTTTGTTGAAAAGCATGACTACAGGTCTAAGAAATGTGTAAATTCTATGCAATGCAACAATGGCTTGTATTCATTTCTATTGAAGAAAAACAGTATTGCCAGCTCAGAAATTTACGAGTCTCTTGCTCACACGAATTTGTATTGTATTAAAGAAACACAATGAATTAAAGTTTGGATGGAACAACAGCAATATAACAAGCACAATCTATAAACTACACATAAATACCCAACCAAATTCCCACAATGATACACAAAAGGCACATTTTGTTTTCACTTGTATAAGAGTAGACTTGCATGCAAAATTAATTAAACAGACACACATATTTAATAATCGTTGCTGAAAAGATTTCTAGTAGTTTCTTTGTTTCTTGTTTCTGTTGACCCCATATTTTTGGTGTACTGTACTCTCTCATCAAGCATGTTCAATCTTTGAACATCCAATTTAAGTACAAGACAATAACATTCATAATTACGATTAGCAGAAATGCACCAGGACTTCATCAAATCTCTCGGTATTTTGCTGTTTCTTGAAACAATTACAGATGACTTAAGATAAGTCGACATCACACATGTTGAATTATTGACTATCTCAAATATTTTTGACAGTAACAATTTGGAGTTTGTCCGAGTGGAAATGTGCCTTTGGAGCAATCCGAGTACATATTTGAGCATTATTTCCATGTTCAACAAATAACAATGTCAAATAAAAGAAGATAGAAAGCCCTATGCATCCTTGTGATAGTGTTTTTTTCTCTCATTTGGAAGAGCTTTTAATCATAAAAGATTACATTACACAATTATACAGCAGAGAATTTATATCGAATTAGGCAATAATTAAAGATATATGACAAACTGGTGAAATATACCAGTGATCAGACATGTGAACTCTTTCATACATTCTTGAACTAAGTCATGCATTCTTCTGTTTGTAAAATGCATTACAGAATTTTGAATGCTCACTTTCACATAGTTTAGCCGCTCATTATAAATGCTGAATCTATATATACAGTCAATCACAATGCTGATACGCAAGTTCAGCATTAAAAATTATCATAATTTTCATGTTAATAATTTACAATTCGTTCTACATGCTACTTATATTTCACATTAGCACATCATTTTATAACCACCAGGTTATCCCTAGTGTTTCAGCATTATTCCTTGATGGGTGGGCCATTTAAAATTCCAGATGTTGCAATTTGCACGACAGGTGTGTACACTAGAATTTGGTCACAACACAAATCATCAGCTGGGCATCACAATTGAGGGGGTACTCCCTTCTCTTCGCCAGTCGACATTTCATAACCAGGTAGTTAGCAGCTTGCTGCAGAGCCACTTCTCAGCTGGATAAAATGGCTTTGCAAATAAAAACCAATGCCAAAAGAAAGCCAAGCTGTCAAAAATATGAACTTTCAGCTTGAAATCTGCACACCACACATAACAAGCCTTGAGGGTTTTTTCATGTACATACAGACCTGTCCCATTTTGAGAAAATGGGTGGGGTGGAGAAAGGGGCTTACTAGAGTAAAACAAAAGATGAGTATCTTCATCTATGCATTTTAGTTCAGGAACAGGTGTGAACCTGGGTTACTGCATAATCTTCTGTTGTGTTTTCAAAGCCCCCCAGCTATGGCACATGTCATGTTTTAAAAACAAGTCTATCGTTGGGTAATGCTGACACCAGTCGGGTGGCTTGATTGAGTCTATATCAATTTTTTCCCCTGTGATGCATTACAAGAGGTCGGGTGTCACCTTCGATCACACAATACTTGGATATGACATAGTGCATACAGCTCTGTGGAGGCAGCCAAGGCTGACTCCACAGTCACAGTACTCCCATCATGTGCACACTCATGACACAGGATCGGGACCCACACCATTTTCAGTATGTGGGGCAATGTCATGGCTAGTAAAGCCTCGCACAGTGTAAAATATAGCATTTATACTATTCATCAGATATACACATTGATGAAAATTTCTTCCACAACCCTTTAACTGCTGGTTTGTGCAGTTTACTGCTGCATGCTCAATTTTCAAAAACAAGTATTGGAAATACACATAGATGATATTCTTATGGAAGTACTAAGATGGATGCTGCTGGTTAATAATTGATACAGGGGGCGATATCACATCCACATATTATACGATCGAAGGATGACACTAGATGGTGCTGTGGAAAGTCAATCCACAAATTTACCCAGTTTTGCTGGCTTACCCTCCGGACTAGATAACGCTAGTTTACAACATATTAATTGTAACCACTGACCATAATAGTTCACCTTGGAATGTGGCTCACATGTACTGATGCCACCACTAAATCATATTAGACCATCACATAACACACAATGTACGTAGCAACATAATACACACCTAGAAACCTAATTAAATCATAACTGTAGGTGATATACAGATATCTAACTAACTTCAAAATAGCTTCTTTGAATTATGGATATATACAATGAATTTGTTACAAATAATAAATACCAATTTGATTATTTCTTCTCATACATGTCAACAGATACAGAACTTTTCACACTTCTTAAAAATGTATAAAGTCAACTAACCAAGAAAGAACACTCGTGTTTTGGTTTTACTATGGTACCATTATACACGTAGCTATCTTATTACAAAGTAACAGGAAAACCAGTTACATATCCCAGCCCTATGGAACACAAATTTCAGATATAGGATCAATCTTTATTTGATTTTCAACCAATCACCATCCAGCATTTGAAGACCTGTCATTGATTATGGACTTGCCATTGGTTAAAACTTTTATGCAACAGGGCCACTACATAGAATGTAACACTTAACCTGACACCAAATTATGTGTTGTAACATCAGTTTGGATCTAGGACTTTCTTTAAAATAGAAAACTAAATGTAGGAAAATAGGAGAAATGACATACTTCCAAAGACCAAACTACCACTTATTCATCCAATAAAATGGAAGATACTCGTGAAAATATCATCACACATATGCTTCTTTGGAAACATGCTGTAATTCTGCAATATATATACCTTCTTTTGTCACAGAAGTCCTCACAAAACAATAGCATAACAGCTCACAGGTACCAACCACTTGCCACAGTTATTAGTCTACACGAAAATTCACTAGTCTACTAATTCAACCGATTAACAGGCTCGTAGACTTGGCTATGGCACAAACCTCTGACCTGTATCTTTGTGTGGAGTAGAATACTGCATTCCCAATTCCCCAAAGTTAAAGGTAAATGACATGATTGGGGATATTCCTCAACTTGGGCTGAAACTACTCTAGAATCAAGTAAACTATGCAAGGATTCTCCTGTGAAAATCTTGTAGTCAAACGTTGACTCATTCTAGAATAACTAATGTCTATTGTCCCTCGTGGCAGGCAAACCTGCTGTGTGGCTTTCTATGGGTCTTATTTTTATCATCCCTGAAAAAAATAAAATACTAGTATGTTCATGCTTGATTCTCCTTAAGTAAACAAATTACAGACAAATCCTTCAGCTGGGAGAATCCATTTCCAGTTAGTGTATTAGTTTTGTATACCATTTCAACTCATTTGTTTTGAGGCATTATTCAAGTGATTCCCAATGATGTCCAAACCTTTAACCAAGTTGAGCAATTGGCTATTGAAAACTCCATAAACTGAAGTAGTTAATTGGGTAGGGTCAAAGTTAGTTCCACTACTAGGACTGTCTGTTATAACAGCTGTAATGAACTTCACATAAAAATTTCAACAGTGCTGTATAATTAGAATTGAGTCAAATAGACAAAAGTTAGTAACAGTCCAAATTATTCGTACATATAATATATTTCAATTAAGATAAATACCAGTTTGATGTTTGACATTTTTCGCTGCTGAATTTATGATGCATTCAAGATGTAAAAGAATAATTACCAAATCGTGAAATTAATGTATTTATTCTTTTAGTTTCTGTGACATTGAATTTGGTATCCATTCAGCCTAATGAGTAATGGAAATTACATGATGAATCTGTGTATTTCACCTGTTCTCTTTAATTCCTTCAGTATCACTGCTACAAAATTCTACAGACTTGGCATGTAATATTCCAAGCATGATACCAAAGGGGTTAAAGGAAGAACAAGGCATACATTGGTGCACTGAACCAATGGCCAACACAACGGAATTCCATTGCCTTCTTTCTGTAATAATATAAATGTCATTTAAATTGGAACAGAATTAATTCTCACACCAAGTGGCTGCAAGCGATGCAGACTTCACAGACAAGCATAACACTTAATTTCAATCACGTTTCCACGTACAATTATGTCACATTAAAAAATAGATTATTCTGAATTTCTCAGATGCACTCCAAGCATCTACATGTGATGTACCTTGATCGCATGTATGCTTCCAGTTGGATGATCTCCCCAAATCACATACAAGCCCCCTTTAATTCTGGAAATTTTTTCTGTTGTAGTTTCAAATGAAGGTGTCCACACCAATCAGTCCGTCAGCACAACGATTACCTTCTGACCTTTGACCTCAAAAGTGATGCATGATCTGGCATGAAACACTAGGGTCCAAAATCCCTGATCTTTATTTCTTCTCAATTCCACGCAAAACATTAGTATCTCTTTGGTGACTTGGGAGGTCCAAGACTCGATAGAGGGCAGCATGTCAAATAATTGCTCCCCACTGCAGGTGATGTTGCTTTTCCGATGACTGAATTCGTGGACGTCCGTTGCAAACTACAGGTACAGGCTTCTTAGTCTATCTTGACGGTTGAGTAAATCTTTCTTACAAACGTGCCCGTACCTACATAACCTATGGTGCCACACATGATTCCCAGAGCTAAGCTGAAGAGAGCCATGTAACCAAAGTAAAACGTCGTTTGGAACAGGCCATACATTCTGTAGAAACAAGAAAGAGATGGGTTACTTACAACACAGTTGACATTTTTTATTTCCTTCTTGAGCATATCTTGAATTTTCACTTTGTTGGATAATATGAATTACGCTGGATAAACTGAGGTTTGAGTCAGAATTGTTGCTGTTATTTTACAATTTCTTACTGGGCTAATTCAAACCAATTTCATCAAATTAACCAACTTTATTAATATTTTCATTCCTTTATAAAGTCCCAATTTAAACAGTGATCTTTAAATCCCAACCATGGTCATGGAACTCTGTGCAAAATTATTCAGGCATTATGTAACATTTTGACAAGTGATTTGGGAATTAGCCAACAAGTTATCTTTGGATGCTGGCTTGATCAAGCAGAATTACTGGTCAATGGTACAGTATGTGAAGCAGTGATCTTTAACACTTTTCAAGCTTAACTGAGTTTACAGTAAAGTCAAATGTGTCTACATTTTTCAGCAAATAGCTCAGTATGTTAAATGTACAAAATTTCCACACACTCAACCAGAATATCTTGCAATTACAAGTTAACAGAAGCTTACACTATTTCATAAAGTTGCTTTAGCTTGCTTACAGAAAATTGGGCATTTATGTGCCTTTCTTTTTCATGATCAACACAGGTCTGACAGTAGACCAGTAATTTGCTTTAGATAATTTCAATTCAAATCCAATAATGGTCAATATAATTCCACAAAACTTAAGTATCTATGTTTCCTAAATATGTTTTAATGCCCTTAAATTGCATTTTCTACTACATATACCAGTGTATTTACAGGGTTAAATTTTAGGCATGCAAAAGGGAAACACTATCATTAACATCTTGCTTATTAATTTGATTATGCAAATTGTAGTGGAAGACTGATGCTCCATTTACACCACCATAACCATTTTCAGAATGATCTCAGAATAGTTCCATTAATAATCTCAGAACAAGTTTGGATTTTCACTGGTATGGTTACACAGCTGTCACAAGAGTCATCTCACATACAGCAGAGCTGCAGTAATCACCGGCAACGATTTGGTCTGTGACCAAAGATCTCTCTATACTTCCTACCAACAGTGGTTCATGTTAATTTGTGTTACACAACTTCCTGTGTTGAGCCGGTTTAGAAACACTAATGTGGTTACACTGCATTCTAAACAGTCTGAGAACAGTCTCACTGATGTGGTCTGACAAATGCTTTCAAAACACTTTTGGTCTACTTTTTAGGCCAGCTGTGGTGGTTACACTGCCAGTGAACCGTTCTGAGACCTTTCTCAAAACACTTTTGATGGGTGGTGTAACTAAACAGGGGTCTGTGTGTCTGTGTGGAAGACCTGTACTTACTTGGTTTTGAACAGGAAGTAGTAGAAACTGTACAGGTAAACATAGAATGCTGTGGAGGCAGCGGCGAGGAAGCTGGTCCACTGCCACCGGTAATCTTCTGCGTTGAGAAGGAAATATGTACACACGATGGTCACACATATCGTGACCACAGCCAGGATGAAAAACACCAGTAGCATGAAGCCAAATACATAGTAGATCTTGTAGGCCCAGAATGATGTGAAAATGAAATACCTGTAAAAAAACATGAAAAACAATTAATGAAAGATGTGTATCACCACCCCCCCCCAAAAAAAAACAACAAAACAAAAAACAAGCAAACAAATTGACACAATTTCATTAAATACCTAATTCAACAATGTTCCCAGTTTTCTAAATCTGATGTACACAAACTTCCATGCTATAAGTTTCTCTGATAAGGTCTAAAAATAAAGTTCTCTGGAATTGTACTTCAAAATGATCATAACATGCTTACAAAATACGAGTACCAGGTTACATCATGCTCATTGCACCTCATGGATGGCTGTATTACAATTAAGCATGTGCCTACTGCATAAGTCACATGTGATGTTTATCTATACATAATCTTGCCCAGTGGGAACATAACTTTTCAGAGTTTGGTATTCTCAGATGTTTATTTGCCCATTCACGCACTACTATGAAGCTCAGATGTCAATGTTTGATTTTTTTTTAATTGAACCTCCACATTGTTAAATTGAGTATTCAAATACGACAACCAAAGAATACAACAAAGAATATTGCATTTACAAGATGATTTCATTTTCTCATAGAATCTTAACATGCTGTAAACAACTCACATCTCAATGAAAATGGAACCAAATGGTAGTACGCCTCCCAGCATGACAATAACGGCTGGCTCCATGAACCACTTCTTCTCTGGGATGGGGCGTGGCACTGCGTTGACCCTGCAGGGATGGTTGGGTTGACCTGCCAATGCCCTGCCCAGGATGGTGCCTACCAGGTTCAGGGGTAGGATTATGAACAAGCAGATGGCAGACACAGCAACCTGGAATGGGAAAATGTGAAAATTTTGTTAACATTTGGTATATATGGTGTTGTGCCAAGGCCAAAGCCGTCTCCCAGAATTACCTTCCCATAGGGTTTGTACACTGGCCTCAGATCGAGGACAAGGCCAGGGACTCCAAAAATTGGCATCAAGGCCGGCCTTGGCACAACAATGATTCCCATAGGGTTTGTAGTTTGTACACTGGCCTCGCACCGAGGCCAAGGCCAAGTACTTCAAAGTTTGGCATCGAGGCCAGCCTCGGCACTACACTGATTATTACTTATTCATCAAATTCAGAAAAAAAAATGTTCAAAAACAAAATTTTACTGGAGCTGAAAAAAGAACTTTATCCCTGTTACCCCTCAGTTTCCAAACATTTAAACAAGCATGACAAATTTACAAATACATTAAAAAAGAAATGTATGCAATGGCAAATAAAAAAAACATTAACACAAAATACACAACAAAACCATCGACATCAAGCTGGTAATGAAGTAGTACTTATTATTATCTAGTGATGTTAGATTAGCATTGGTGAGGAAAAAGGTTGCCAACAAGTAATGTTTCTGCAAATCCATTGACTTGTATCAATACAAACTAGGATTTCTATACAACTTAGAAGTAAATCACATTACAACATTCTGACAATTGTAAGAATGATAGCATACCATTGTGCCAAATGGAATAGCTCTAGATGCATGATAGTAGATTGCAATGAAGTTGATGAAGAAAGCTGTACCACAAACACATGCTGGTACCAAGAAAGCCCCTAGAATCATTTGTTTGATCCATAATTTACCTGAAAAAAGACAAAAATATAGATGCAGTTCATTAATATTTCAGAGTGTCAATTACATTACAAACATACAAATGTGCTTTGCTTGCTTTTAAACTTCTTAGGGAATGTATCTGATATTAATACAATGACTACGCAATTAGAAATGAAGCTATACGTCTGTAAAATAAATTAATTTTAATGCATATGACTATACAATTAGAAATCAAGATATAAGTCTGTAAAATACATTCATTTCAATGTAAGTGACTGCTCTGATGTCTTGCCCAACTTCAAATCACATCACATCCTACAATACTGAGCCCGAGTTCTTCCTACAAACTGTACACAACAGCTGTGTCATGCAAGTATATCTGTAAATGGGTAATTGAACTGTTGTGTTTTTGTTTATTTTAAGATTGATCTACAAAATATATTTCATATAGTCCAAACAGTTACTGGACAATGAAAGCAATGTCTTCCCATTTCACTAAAGAACTAGTGCAGGTTTTTTCCCATAGTAGTACGTGAATGATTATCCTTGTCTGAAAAGATGACTACATGTATAATGAAAACACGTCCCCCACCCCACCCCCACAGACACACACACTCAGACACATGGTCGCAGACATACAGACAGCCGGATGGACATACAGAATACTTACCCCCCATTCTGGAGTACAGCCCACCCCCATAGTATCCATTGATGGGTGCTGTTGCAGCATATGCAAAGATTCCAGTACTTAGGATGGAACCACGACTGAGAGGACAGATAAAAAGGGACAGAAAAAAACATGGTTATCTACATTAACCCTTTAACGTGCCACAGAAATTACAGCTCTATGGGCATTGTGTGTAATGTGTGGTGCGTATTTGCGATTTTGGCACAGTTAATCAAATTGATTGCAGATGTTCATTTCTGCCAACCAATGACTCAAGGAATTCTATATCTATTACAAAACTGTTACTTCTCATTAATACAATTCACTGTCAATGATTCATAAAGAGCTACATACATGGTATTTCTTCTGCAAAATTAGATACTGAGATATATTACTGAATTATAGCATTTCTCTCAAGTTGATCATAATTGCTATTAGTAATATTTTTTGACCTTTTGTAAAAAATGGAAGCTCTGTAATCTAGAGATAAGGCACTGTTACAGCATTCCCCTCGAGTTGATCATAATCGCTTTTTCACAATATTTTGCTTTTGTAAAAACTAAAAGTTCTTTTCCACAATGTTCAGTATTTACAAATGGTGTGCTGAAAGTTTGAGATCCATACGTCACAAACTTGTTTTATGAGAAAAACTAATAATGCTATTCTACCAGAATATTGTTCTTTCCGGGAGTTTAAATTTTGCTAAATTTGAAAAACATGGTTATGTGTACGTTCGCACAGTGCAGTTGTCAAGCGGTGAACTCTGCGTTGTCTTTGCCTAGCGGCCGTTAGACAATTTTGGAACTAACGGAATGTGCCCATCACTTTGCAAATTTTGAAGTTCAACCATCCAGATTTTCCCCCAAACTATGCATTCTACTGAAAGGTTCTATGACAGGTGTTTATTTATACTAATCTTCACATTGTGAACGATTTCAGTTGATTTCATTCATTTATCTGTTTTCTGGCGTGCAAATCCTGAACCCTATCTTTAAATCATGACACTCACTCTGTGTAGAGTTGTCCCCAGATGCAGAAGAGGATGACAGAGAGAACCACAGTGCAGACATGGTAGCCGTTGCCAATCAGAGACGAGAATAGTAGAGGGTACGAGGCAGGTCTGAACACATCACCGTGAACCTGCTTCCAGCCGTACTCATCACCCAAGTCTCGTTCCTGAAATGACAAGACCATGTGAACAATGATCATGCGAACAGTAATCATATGACAAATATAAATTACCCTGTTTGGAGACGCAAGACAAGATATCTTGTAAGGGGTTACAATGTGGATGCGGAAATATATATTTTGGAGGCATGTCTGACATGGGCACTTGCGTCTAAGGTTTGACTCTTTTGTATTTTGAATTTATCCTACACTCACGAACTCATGCCATAACTGCATTTCTTACTTGTATTTGTTCTATATTGATGAGTAACCCGTAGTGTCAGTTGCTCACAATGCCACACCCCCCCCCTAAAAAAAAAAAAAACACACACAGAAAGTTGAATAAAAAAGCTTAAATAAAACTACTAAAACATTCGTTTCCATCAGATTCACTACAGACAATGAAAAACATTGATTGTCCAGAGAACTTAAGTCAATCCAACCTAATCATTAAAGTAATACATCTTTTAACTTGCCCATGCTACTAGTAATTCTAGCATTTTGTACATAAACACCTTACATATGTATAAAATACCCATATTTTGGTCGAAATTGAGAGATTTTGATGGTCATTATTAATTACTTTGGCTTTTATGTCAGAGATGCTAAACCTGAATCCTCTTGATATTTTACTATCTTCTGTGTACAACATCACTGATCTGTGCTAACAAGGAAAAGTAAACCACTCAATGTCCCTTGGACGGGGACTAGAATAATTGACACATATCAGCATACCATGTCGTCTAGATCATCATCTCTGCTGTACCGGGCATAATCCTTACGCAACGTCCTCATCAGAATCATGGAGACCAGACCAACAAGAAATATAACCATCATGAATGAGTTGAAGATGGAGAACCAATGGATCTGTAGAGAAAAGGGGAAGAAGGAAAGAAAGAAAGACATGATCATTGCGAAAGGTTAATCACTTTATCTCTTATGGCACTTTTTGTTTGAATGATAACTTTCAGAAAGAGAATCTGCTAACCTGTTATAGACTTAGTACGAGTTAACTCATGTTGGGGTCTACAGAAAATGCATGTTATAGTGAAATTGAATTGTCTCCAATGGGTTAACTATTTTTGTGTACAAAGATGACATTAGTACAATATGAATGTCATTATATGTCATGTTGACCAGTTGCAAAATCACAAAACATATAATTGGAAAGAAACACATTGCATTATCTTTGAAAAATAATGAAATATGTTTTTTTTTAATCTAATTCAAGAATCAGTTATAACAAGGACCCACAGGCAATCAGCAAATTTACATTTTATTTTGTGAATTTGTCCAATATTGTAAAGTTCTTGTATTTAACTAGGTTTATTAGTTTTCATACTAGAAATCAAACAGTAAGAAATTACCCTAAAACACAGTTACACTGACAATAGTTTCCAATTCACTACAAAATCTTTGACACAACTGAAAACTTGATTCAGACTGCAACAACACAGAAACCATTACAACAAATTTTCAAAGTACATTTGGCACAACTAGTGCGGGCATGTTTTAAATCTTGTGCTGAAATGGCATAACAAAACAGTAACTCACCCTGTGCTGGAAGAATGTTGGGTCCAGGTATTTGTCAAATCTGTGTTTGAATGACACCGAGGACTTTTTCCACTGAACCTGGTAGGTGAAAGGAACCTTGACCCCCTTCTCGAGCTTGACCTTGACCTCCGAGGTCAGGTTGACATCCACGATTTGCTTGCCATTGTAACCAATGTCCAGTTTCTTGTGTGTCCAGATGTAGTAGTCCTGTCCATTTTCGTCTATTTCACCTACGATACCTGTATCAAAGTACCATGACGACTTTAGTATGCAGCATTTGTGCTCTGCTTGAATCTGATTTAACAATATTTTTACATGTATACTTTATATCTTGTATAATTCTCAAAGATAGGATGACGGGACAAACATACATTTTCAGTGTAATTGTAAAGCACACACAAACAGTTAATATTATGACATAATGCATGAAAACTTAAAGCCAAGGTATAGTTTTGGTAAATGGTAAAAAAAAAATTCTTTGCAATTACATTTTTTAAGACACCTTTATGATCTATCAGTGCCCTGAAAATGCTCCTGAAACTCTCCCATTTTTTGAGAAATTACTAAAAATGTAAAACTGGCCCCCCCCCCCCCCCCATTTTCCCACAGGTAATGTACTTACCGCTAAACTCGTCTGGTCGACCAAAACTATATTTATGCTTCAAGTTAGGCCTCTAAATAAAACATATATATTTATGTAATGAAATATTACTCAAAATGATTACTGTTCTTGTTTAGTGCAATATTTCATTGCACACGTTTATTCATCTCCTTCCTCTTTTTTGCATATTAATTTTTTATAACAAACATGGTGTGATCTACATAAGATTATGTCACTGGAGAAGTTGAATACCTTCATTCTCCAACTTAGAAATTCAAATTCAGCTCAAGAATAAGAATCTTCTATAGTTTTATTACATAAGTAAAGTACATTAAATCATAAACATTACTTTTGACTACATCACTTACCCCAAATTGGCAGATCATCTATGTACATCTGATACCAGTAATGGATTCTTCACTGCATAGGAAAATGCTCGCAGCTTTTCTTCTGTAACTTCTACTTCACAGTACTTTTCCTGTGGTTTATCAACTGAGATGAAGATTTGGGATATATAAAACCGAAAATATACATAAATTAGAATGCCAGTTTTCAGTTGTTTGTCAGGTAATTACCAATCAACAGTGTGAAATGTGTGTGTGTGTGTGTGTGTGTGTGTGTGAACGTACACTTGTAAAGGCCAACTTCCAAGGACACACAACTACTTTTAGCCTGTTATCAGATGGTCTTTGTAACAAACAAGGACATCCTCTGTAGTAAACGACCCTCTGGAATATGTTCAGCAGGGCATGGTT
>JZLH01S0151633.1:0-12151 GCA_001188425.1 Eucidaris tribuloides
ATACGAAGTATACGAAGAAGAAGAAGAAGAAGAAGAAGAAGAAGAAGAAGATTGACCCCGTCCATATCTCCGCGTTGCTTCCGCCGTGCTTGTAACAGGCATCATCATCTGCATAGTAAATACTAATTTGACATTCACTTTGAAAATCGATTCTCACCATCTTTGTCGATTGTTCTTTTTTTTTCCTCCCACCGAAAAGTAAATGACAAGAGTAAGTTGACCCGCAAAGTACATGTACGTCTAGTCCAAGTTAATCACTGTCTTAATCGTCAAATACAAAGTGTTTCTAGGGTAAAGTCTGTCAACACGTATAACGTCTGCATTTTTGTTTTCACTTTTCACAAAACGGATACTCTGCCTCAGTAACCGGAAAATACCAAAATGTCAGGATGAATTTGATATGAAGGAGAAGACATTACGTACATGTTTAAATATTGACCGTACATTCATCAGTTTTTATCTTTGGTCATTGTCTGTGGATGATCGATCAGCTCTTTA
This sequence comes from Eucidaris tribuloides, assembly GCA_001188425.1. Taxonomy (NCBI): domain Eukaryota; kingdom Metazoa; phylum Echinodermata; class Echinoidea; order Cidaroida; family Cidaridae; genus Eucidaris; species Eucidaris tribuloides. The sequence goes on from JZLH01S0151633.1 coordinate 499, forward strand.
GATCGATCCCAACGTCAAGCTTAAGTAAGGTGCTTAAAGTATAGTTATATTGTGTTACAACAAAAAGAGCCTATTTTAACGAACTCCTTATTATATTTTACCTTCCCATTTAACTTGAACGTATATCTAAACTCTAAAACCCCGGGTTATTTGGATCTTGTGAGCATCATGAAATATATTGTACCAACATTATAATTTATTTCCCAAATGTCTTACTGTAAGGCTGCTATTCTCATTAACATTATGAAATAAATCCTAAACGACATCTTCCCCGAGGGACTGTACTACCCCCCCCCCCCTATTTTCTGACATTTCCCCCGAGAACATCTCGGATCTTTCCAAAACCGTAAGTATTGTTCAACTCGTCCGGGCTCTGGGTGAGTTGTCCTCGGGAGAGTTGTTTACTCCTGTACACGTCTCTGCTGTAGCTTTTTAATAGTTTTTTTCTTATAATATGACAACCACAATTATCACCCAGGATTTGAAAAAAAAAGAACAAACTTGAACTCAGGATTTCAAAGTTTTTGCCATCATGTTTATAAAAAGAAACAAACAAACGAGTAATCTTTATAGAAATTATTTCCGTGAATGAATTGTTGTTATTATTATTCATTGAATATAGATCAAATAAAACTTATTGGTTACGGTTCACTTGTTTTGCACGAAAAAGGCAAAGGGAAACCAAAAATCGGAAGTTAGCTCTTTATCCATTTTCACTGTGACAGCAGTGATATCGACCTACTGACCTACCTACCTACCTACCTACCTACCTACCTGCCTTATCTATCTATTCATCTATCTATCTATCTATCTATCTATCTATCTATCTATCTATCTATCTACATCTATCTATCTATCTATCTATCTATCTATCTATCTATCTATCTATCTACATCTATCTATCTATCTATCTATCTATCTATCTATCTATCTATATACCTACCTGTCGATCCGTTCATCACTCTACTTATCTACTTATCTACTTATCGATCTATCGATCAATCTATCTACTAGTATCTCCATCTACCTATCAATCTGTTCATCGCTCATCTATCGATCGATCTATCTACTTATCTACTTATCTATCTATCTATCTATTTTTCAATCTCTCTACCTATACCTACATCTATCTATCAATCTATCTATCTATCTATCTATCTATCTATCTATCTATCTATTTATCTGTTTATCTGTCTATCTATCTATCAATCATTCTATCTATCTATCAATCTATTTATCTATCTCTCTATCTCTCTATCTATTATTCTATCTATCTATCTATCTATCTATCTATCTATCTATCTATCTATCTATCTATCTGTGTGTCACTCTGTAATATGAATAAAGACTAGACTGAGGACATGTTGGTGAGATAAGTAACACGTACGTAGACTGGACTTGGCGTCGAAAAATTGGAAAGCATCAGATGGGTGGCTGCTGGCTAGCACACATCTGACTGTCCTTACCTCACGATAGCACCTGCGCCTTGGCCGAATTTCGGTGATCCAAAAAAGATGTCAAGAATAGAAATCGTAAAATAAACACATAGCACCTGTAAGTGTGTGAGGTAGTTCGTCACATAATGTTGATGACATTTGTGTTATCTTTTTCCCTTTTTTGTAGATTAGTTGTTTTTATTGTTTCCCAGACTTTGCTGTATTGCAAAATTATGTATGATCAATGTTAGACTTGACGTTATTGCATTTTTATGCATGATCAACGATCTTGTAGAAATTGTGCATACAATTATGACACTGGTGAGTAGCGTAATATATCGCTATCATACCGATTACAGTTTTGAATTACTCATCACTTTATTCGACATATAGAACAAGGGAACATGATATAATACATTAAAAAATGTCCAGTCCATGCAGGTCAAACCTGAATAATTAGAATATGCAGCTTGTGGGTTAAAAATATATAACAATAAGATGGAAATATTACATTACGAGCGTACATGTACATATGCAAAAACATGACATGGATAAGTACATGGGCAGAAAACAAATACTTTTAAATATTCCGAGTTGTTACATAAATAAAAACAAATCCAGAGATATTCGAAAGTAATTAAACAAATGAATCAAATAAAAGCAAAGATGTGGTTGAGTAAATAAATAATGTCACCTTCTCTTATAAAAGCAGGGTGGAATGTGTACAAAAGCACATTGATTGTGCGTCATATATTTATTATTTATTGAAGCATTCTTTAAAGAGAGTAGTCCCTTCAGTTCACTGTGCAACAGTTGAACTGCTTTTCAAGGGAGCCCTGTAAACAGATAAAATGACAAACATAAAAAATATTATATTTTTACAATAAAACATACAAATTGTATAATAAATACACTACACAAAATACAAGTGGGTAACCCCCCCACCCCCCAAAACAGTAAATGAATATAACGGAAGATACACATATAAAAAATTGTTTCGAATGTAATCATTCTTACTTAAAATAAGCATTAATCATTATTTAGTTAAAGCTGATATGCCATAAATCCTCACAGGGGAAATATCAAACACAAGTTATTGTAATACCCCATGAATTACAATGTGTAAATTTGTATAAATTAATATTCGTATTTATTTCATTCCATAAACTTGATTGATCATGTTTAATTTCCAACTTCATATTAATATAAACAGACATTGCAAAAGAAAAAAAAATAAAATAAATTTAATCAGTAATCAGTCAATTACGAATATCATGAGGTAATTAATTTGCATTTACTATTTCAGCTGGGTAATACAATACGAATGATATTTAAATATTGCACAGAGAAAATATGAAACTACAAATAATCACTTGTATGTCAAAAATTGGTATTGTAAATAAATAATAAACTTTGAAAATATGAGAAAACAAAACAGATAAGGGATTGGTCTTGTGAAGGTTGCCTATAACTATTGACTAAGACACAAATTGTTTACAAAAGGAAGAAAAGGAACTGACATTGCTTTTTGAAGATCGGTAGAGATAAACTGGTCTGAACAGAAAGAGGCAATTTATTGAAAAGAGTAATGGCCGTATACATAAGCAAACGCTTTTTAAACTCAGTGCGGAAAAGAGAGAAGAGAGGAAAAAACACATAGTAATTATGTTTGTTACAAGATCTTGAAATCGTGCCTTTATATCGACAAAGCACAGAGATCGAGTAGAAAAGAAATACGGGGATTTACGCACTATTATATTTCACCCTATCAGCGCGTGGCCATTTCCACGCGCTTGTGCCCTTTCACATTATGTTCTGGCCATCTAAACTGTTTTTATACTCTGTCGAGTGAAAGTCGATAGTCTCATTTAATTACATGGCCTTTTCAACGGAATGATGATAAATATTGGGATTATGATACGTAGAAACGTTGTTGTCGTAAATTCAAAATTTGTAACGAATAAAAACCATTTGTACCGATCTTTTCTCCCTTTTCTGTGCGCTTAGTCCAAGTCATGTTCGGGCATTCTAACTGCGTTTATACTTTGTCAAATGGATGTCGAAAAGTCTCCACCCTGTTCAAAGGCCTTATCTAATGATATTAAGATTAATATCACATTATGCGCAAACGCCTTTTGCAGTTTTGTGGACGACTCAAACTCGTGCAGGAATAAATAATAAGGCTGAGTAAACATATTTCAATTATAGGTGTCATTAACCTCCTGACATTTGTACATTATTAAACAATGATAATTCAATATGATGATGATTATAAAACCTATTTGCTATTAAAAATATTTCCTAAGTGCCAGGAGCTGTAATTGATTCCGAACGAAAATAATGGTTATTTATTTATCTATTTATTTATTTATTTATTTATTACCGTTTTACTTAAAAGCAGGGTAGTCCCATTCAGTTTCAATAGAAACAGCTCTTCAAGAGAGCCATGCGAATACATAATTTGGTTGCTAAAATCATCACTAGATTAAAACAAATTACAATTTACTATGCATGAAGCAAAGGAAATTATATAGTTAGATGGTTCAACCATATGGCACTAAATAATCATTTTGAAATACAAATTTTTCAGAGCTTCAGATTTAGACCTTATCAAAGACACTTACATCGAGGATTATTTAGCTCATATTTTTTTTAACTACGGTCATTGTTTACTGATGTCTATAAACTAGTCAGGTAACATTCGAATCGTGTAGTGTATGGTGGGCTTAAAGTGAATGTGGTGTGATATGGGTCCGAAGACCATCATGGCTAACACTTTTTAACGACTTCATTGTGTTAAATTTGATATTATACAACTAAAAAGTATTGGAGGTGTTGCACACGATTAACACTAAAACATGTTAAAAACGATAGGCCTATTAATTCACTCGAATATCTGTATCTAATAACAATTCAGAATCATTTTTTGTCATGAAGAATACGCATTGTCTAGTGGAGAGACAGTTGTGGATAAAGATCGAAGGTTTTATTCCCGACCAATTATGCGGTAGGATATTTTTTCGATCATGCGGTAATAATATGTTGTCAGTATTAATTCCCCAATTAATCATAGGTTGTCGTCCCTAACATGTACGCACGCACAGGCACACGGACAGACAGACAGACAGCATACTGAACTACGACATACATTTACATTTAAAAAAGTCCTATACATACATACTTGTACTTGTACGCATGTGCGTCGGCAGAATATATGCATTGCATTAATATCCTGCTTTAAAGCCACAGGCTAACAATGACCACATTTAAAAAAAAAAATGTGAGCTACATAATCCTCCGTGCTCTGCGTGTCTTTGATAAAGTCCAAAAATGACACCATAAAAAAATTGTGCTCCAAAATTACATGTATTATTTAGTGCTCTAAAAAAATTAAAAACCTGCGAGCAGACTGACCGGATTCTATATGCCATTTCCTCCCATAGAATTCCTGTGAGAAGATCTAGGCTACTTAATCCTCCACCTGAGTGGAAATTATTCTTTCATATCTTGCCAGTGGCAGCATATCTTTCCAAACGTCTGTATGCTATAGGGTGTTTATAGCTCAGATATCACAGTTTCTTTTTTAACTGAAGCCACAATGTTAGCCTATGTCTTTAATCTATACACATGTTCCAGTTCTAACAGGGAGGACTATCCGATGTACAAGTAAGTTGATATCAGTCCCATTGTATTTAGTTTACCAAGATATTTTCTCACTTCTCTTTTGACTCTGCAAGTTTACCCAGACCCTCGATATATCGCCTGCAAAGTCTATGTGATTTTGCTACAATGGTACTGAGAGGGTTAATGTGGTAGCACGCCGAACAGTCCACTAATAGACTTAATGCAATACCATGATTACTTTCATGTACAAGTGCGTAGGTAAATTAATTCAGTTACGGTCGGTTGCGAGGGGCATTTTATACCGCCAATTAAAATGAAAGCGGAAAATGAAAAATAAAATGGCCGGACTTTAAAACAAAACAACTGTGGCTATTTTTAACACTTTGATAAAAATTTTGATTCGGTCATGTCAGGGCTCACTTTGATGACATTAATAATGAAGTGGAGTCTCTAGTGTGTTACCAGTTGCAATAGGAAATTAACCACCACATATACCAGGATGGACCAACAACCTGTAAGAGAGAACAGTGCAGCAAAATGACCCCTTTTAAAACTGATAAATTGTACAGTAATTCTGCATTGAAATTGATGACATTCTACTGCACTTTTAGTCTCCCAACCATCTCTAAAAAATAAAGATATATCCATCTTATCTGTACATTCCTGTTTATGGTTATTTTGATAGCGTTAAGGGAAGTTACATTAATGTTCACCAACGACTAGCAAAAGTCAAAAAATTGACTGAAATAGAGGGGTAAACCACGCATGTTGTAGAGGGAAGAGAATGTCTCGTAAAAATGATATTCGACTAAATTTGTCTTTTGATGCATAAATTATTAAAGGTATTGGCTAACATTTACCACAGTTAAAAAAATCTGAGCTACATGATTCCCTATGCTACTTTTGTTTTTGATAAGGTCTAAAAATAACACCCTGAAAAAATTGTATTTCAAAATTATTATTTAGTGCTTTAAAAATGTGAAAATCGTAAGTTGATCAGATTCCCCTGCCCATTTTCTCCCATAGACTTACTGTGTGTACACCTATGCTATTTAAACTCGCCTCGAGTTTTAATTGTTTATTCACGCATAACTTGCCATTGACAATGTAACTTTCCAAACTTTTTTATTCTAGGGTGTTTATTTTGTCCATATGAACACTACTATGTAGTTCAGATATCAAAAATTGACAATTTTTTAAACTGAAGCTCCACAATGTTAGCCTATCACTTTAATAAATATTTTTTCCGGCGGTTTAAATTTCATTATTACCGTGTGCAAAATTTATTACATTGCCACAAAAAATATTCCACACTTGTTTAGAGAGCAAATTGAAGAAAAAATGTCACAAAAATGCCCAGAATGGTTTAATACCGAATTGTAGTGTTGCTTTGTAATATGTTTGTCATCATGCTTTACATGCTTCTGCTTGCACACATTGATTTCATCCCATCCCCGGTTTTGGAAAGTCCTGGATCCGATCTTTATATCATTGATTAAATGAATTATTCATTTGTTAAATTAATTGATTAATTTTTAATTAATTAATTAATTAATTTATTTATTTATTTATATTGTGTATTAAGCTATTCATTTATTTTTCATACATTAATATCTATCCATATATATTTAATAATTCATTTCTTACTTTATCAATTTATTTTCATCTATATTCATTTATCTTATTTTTGCTGGTCAGCTCAATATGCTTCGTGTACACATTGACCCCCACCCTTCCGTAAACCGTGGATGCTTCGATGGTAATTCCATATATACCTACTCGCTTGAATCGCTTGACACAAAGTAACCCATCGCATTTAGAGGAAACGCTGACTTTGCCGAGTAATCATTACCATGCATGTAGGCCTATACGGTCAGCCTTTAAATTAGATTTTAAAAGGGTCTTGCTTACAGACTTGAATAATTCACAAGGCTATAATGTACCCTCTGGTCATTATCAATATACTTCTGACCTGCAACTGCTTTACACCGTCTCCCCTTTTGTTTTCGTGGGCAAGGTCAAAAATAATACTGCAGTAGTACATGTACACAAATTACGACACCCTGCCAGGTACACATCACGTGCACATATAAAATGCAGATCGTCAGAAACTCCCAGATTGAATCGCCTTGCAACAACCACCACCACCACCACAACAACAACAACAACAACAACAACAACAACAACAACAACAACAACAACAACAACAACAACCACCACCACCACCACCACCACCACCACCACCACCACCAGCACCACCACCACCACAACAACAACAACAACAACAACAACAACTACTACTACTTACTATTACTTACTACTACTACTACTACTACTACTACTACTACTACTACTACTACTTCTACTACTACTGTTACTACTATTACTACTACTATTACTACTACTATTACTACTTCTACAACTTCCTTCTACTCCTACACTGCTGCTATTACTACTACTTCTACTGCTGCTGCTACTACTTCTACTACTTCTTCTGCTTCTACTACTACTACTACTACTACCAACATGTTCACCAGAGAGCATCCTCATGAATTGGCTCATGTATCACAAAACACATTCAATATTGCTGCCTACATAAAGGGAGTTAATGGGAAATATTTCATCACACAAACGGACACACTCGGGGATATGTATATAATATAATTATTTATCGCAAAACACCGTCATAATATACTTATTTCTTTTTATCAGCTTAGTATCACGTCACAAGAGAATTCTAAAACTTTTGAAACAGAAACTAACCTTTTTTTTGACATGTGGGTGGAAAACAGAACAACAGGAGCTGCCATTACTGAAAGAACATTATATTTAATCCGATTACTTGTTGCCATCCGTTCCATATCAACAAAAATATTAGTTTCAAGAAAAAAATACGTACACTGGGAATTACGCTGGTAAGTAATTACTCGCTATCCTCTGGAAAATCTATCCAATTTCAGGCCCTTATCTCCCCGAGTTACAACTGATTGAATGATATATAAAAATACTATAAATACCACCATGTATGAAATGACATAAAGTTAACATCTTTGTTTGTGAAGTCAACCGCACCATATTATAAACCACCGACAAATTTGTATAATGCTCAAAAGTCAAAGTGTCAGCTGTTACAATAGCCTGCGGTAAGAGGCTTTTTCAAAGTTTCGAGGGAATCCTTATTTTGCTTTACTTTTCTTTAATTCCTTTGTATTTTCACTATTTTCTGTATAATTTAGATGTATATTTATATTCCAATGTGAATTGCGAAATTATAGAAATACTGGCTAAGATAAAACGACAAACATGAAGCAATTACACAATTATTCGTAAACTACCACTACTACCACTCCTCCTCCTACTTCTTCTACTACTACTACTACTACTACTACTACTACTACTACTACTACTACTACTACTTCTCCTACTTCTTCTACTCCTACGTCTTCTACTACTACTGCTACTGGTACTACTACTACTACTACTACTACTACTACTACTACTACTACTACTACTACTACTACTACTACTACTACTACTATTACTACATGTACCACTACTTCTACTACTTCTACTTCTACTTCTGCTGACAGGGAAATAAATTCACATTACAAAAAATATTAAAATCGATTTGTCTTGTGGTCATATAGGTCTACTTCAGTCCTTTTTATTGCCGTACACATCCATAAATTAAACAAGCAAAACAATTAATGAACCATTGTTATATCTATATTCTAACAAAGTTCAGCTACTCGTTGTGATGCGGTGGAACTTAAATTATGTTTCTTGGCTTTCCCTTTGTAATTGTTTTACATTTGACTTTCCCAAGAAAACGATAATAAACTCTTTCTTGCATCCGCTGTAGAGCTGACTGGATCAAAAGAAAATTGTGCACCCAATCGTTAAAAAGGCAAAGCTACGTATAATTCTCTTTACCTCTTTTGTTATTTGACTTTAATTTGATACTAAATTTGTTTGACAAATGGTATACCGTAATGTATTCTAGAATACCTAACAATTGGAACATCATTTCCCAACTTCTACACAATGAATATCTAGTGAAGATATAGCGATAAAATACTAAGTTTTCAAGAATGATTGGTTTACCAAAAGGTAACTGACTAACCAGACAATATTTTCGTGGCTGTTGGCAATTTCAAGGCAACAGAGATATAATCCGATTAAACTGTCAACATTCAACGATACGTTGTTTGTTACGCCTCATTGGAAAAACCATTTTTATTCAAAGATAGTACCATACAAGAGAAAGGCAACTACAGATATGAAAATACATACAAGATACTGCAAGATAGTCATCGTCCCTTCTCGTCACTGAAATCATATCCTATCTATATGCTATCCATCTATCTATATCTATATCTATATCTATTTATCTATCTATCTATCTATCTATCTATCTATCTATCTATCTATCTATCTATCTATCTATCTATCTATCTATCTATCTATCTATCTATAATAATAATAATAATACCACAATGTTTATGTAGCGCATATTACTGCCAAATGCGTCTCTATGCGCTTTTTGAAAGAAAAGAAAATGTTAAGAAATATGCTGGCAACTGTTAATGATAACTCAGTCAAAGTACTTTTGAATAAATATGTTTTTAAGGAGGATTTAAACTTTTGTGTTGTAGAGGAATTCTTCAAATATGATGGGATGATATACCAGAGTAAAGGGGCAGCATAAGCGAAAGATCGCTCCCCATAAAACTTAGTCTGAATACTCGGACAATGCAAAAGATCCTTTTCAGTAGATCTTAGATTGCGAGATGGTACATACCTAATTAGACATTCACTGAGATATTTTGGCGCCATTGCATGCAAACATTGAAAGGTTATGAGCAGTATTTTGAACATTAAACGTGACTGGATTGGGAGCCAATGTAATTGCTTCAATACTGGTGTGATGTGGGATTGTTTCTTAGTGCGGGTGATTAATCGCGCTGCGGAGTTTTGAATTACTTGCAGTCCGTTCAGTTGGGAATCTGGCATGTTAAAGAGTAAACTATTACAATAGTCTAGATGACATGTCACTAGAGCCTACAAGCTTCTTAGTTGTATTTGCATCCAAGAATTGATCTATCTATCTATCTATCTATCTATCTATCTAGCTTTTCTCTGCACAAATTTCCGCCAATTTTTGCTTCATTTCTTTCCTCGTGCTCAATGAAGCCTGTCGTTTGATTCAAAGATAATGTGCTTTTCATTTAACAAGTGCTTTATCTCAAACATCTGCTTATCCGCGTTTTTTTATGTTTTGTCATTTATTCTTTTTTCTTTCATTACACTCCTAATGTAGATTTTATCGATATCATTATACATGTACATCGTGTCGTGTGTTCCTAGCTCAATTTGGTTTCCGTGGATGATTAGCACTCAACCAATTAAAAGCCTACAGTCGAGGCACTTGGAAAAAATCACCCTCTGTCAAATCGAATGAAGAAAACAGGTGCACAAATGTTTCCAACAATGCAAAGTAATAAACTGACCTGATTGGGTGACAGAATACTTAATCTTAATGTTTCTCTCTTGCATCACGTGCCCCGTGTCACTGCATATCACATACGTAATTTAAGGTTATGGCAATTCAATGGTCACTCACGTTACATTTGAAGACACATGTTGATGATCTCTTGCAAACTTATTAATATTATAGGTATAAGTCGTTATGTCATCACAAAGCAAAAAGTCATGTTGCTTCTCCTTCAGTCCTTTGTACAAAATAACAATTTGAGAAAACAAACTGTACTTCATGAAAATCAATAAAATGTCTTCGTTACTCACGTTACATGATTTGGACATGCATAAAATGAAAAATATCCTCATGTGAACCTCACATTCAAAAAAGTTGTACCCTTTTCTAAGCACTTTGATAGGGAGCCATATCCTGACCATATGCAAAATGTAGTGGTTAATACTATTTTTGTACAAATTACAAGAACGTTAGTTACTCACATAATAGCACTTTATATGGTTGCCGATATTTCTATATAGAAGGCAGCTTTAAAGAAGCAAAATTTAAGGTAAAATTGATGACCCCCATTGTTTCTTCATAAATTATAGACAATCAAAATAATAATATGTAACAAGATTTGAGATAAAGCCAATTTATGTAATTTGTGATGTGTCCCCTAACATATGGAATAGCCCCTATACGTTCCTCAAAGAAATTAGGTCACTTATACATTCTTACCACAAATCATATCTATAAGGATATTGTACAGTGGAACCGTAAACTGTTTTTATTCAGCAGCCTGGATTTATAATCGAAAACTTACTTGACACTGTCTTTGTACACACAATGTCTACGGTATTCTAAAATACGATTCTCAAATTTCAACCCAACGATAATGTGAATCTTTGAAATTAAATTCAGTGTTCATAATTATCATCAGAGTTAACAAAATAACTGAGATCTTGTTGGGTTGTTTTTAATCACTTTAAACATTGTAGATTTTACGAAATGACGCAAAAGAACACTTCAAAATCGCCTGTTTATGACACGAATATTGTTAAGGCCAAGTATAGTTTTGGTAAATGGTTAAAAAAAACCTTTGCTATTACGTTTTTTT
>JZLH01S0151655.1:29077-39949 GCA_001188425.1 Eucidaris tribuloides
TGTAATGTCCATAGAGTTAACACATGGCACATCCGGTTTCCTTGGCCAATGGGTTAAAAGGATGGAGGAAACAGGGCCTGGGAATGATTATTTTGCGGGGGTGCTGTGGAGTTTTGGAGGGGTTGCTTTAGTACCCTAGGCACCCCTAAATCCCCCTATATAGAACCTCAATCAATTTTTTTAGGGGGTGCTGCAGCAGCACCTTCAACACCCAAGCTCTCTGGGGCCTGGGATGAGATTGAAACCATCATAAATCAATCAGAATAAAAGACCAAATTTTGTTTCCTGCTGTTATTAAAGTAAAATTTTGTGTTGAATGAAATTGGAAACCAGGTGAAAACCGGTAAACTGTAATAAGCACACTGCATAATCCTGGTAGTACCTTGGTACAAGATATAGCTTACCAAGATGTAGCAAATATGTTTTCCTTCTAGTAATTTCTCCTCAGTATAGATAAGATTTGTCTTATGTAGAATATTTCATTTGATTAATAATCTATATATTTTTGGTAGTATCAAAAAACTATGTTTTTGGGGCATTAAATTCCTCATATTCTGTGTTACTTTTGTACTTACTGTTATCATTTAATTTCTGTAACACCAAACATTTATGCAATATCCTATTTATACATATCAGCATTGACAAAACTATTTATGACCTAAATTATGTAACCTGTGATGATAATGATAATAATGATAATAATAATAATAAAAATAATAATAATAAACATTTAATTGGTGCTTAATATGGGCGTTTCCAAGCGCACTGATTTCTTTTTATGATACAATACCAGGAATTAAAGTTAAATACAAATACACATTCCTTTCTGTGACATATTCCACATAACTTCCAATTTTGTTTTTGTCTCAGTGGATAACATCAACCCGGTGGTGATATGTCCCGACAGTATCACACAGACAGTTATATCGGGATCTACCGGAGCATTTGTGACGTGGGCGGCACCCACCATCTCCGATAACTCCGGAACGGTCATATTTGTGTCTGCGACGGCAGATTCTGGCGACCAGTTCAACATCGGTCAGACACAAGTGACCTACACCTACAGAGATCCGTCCAATAACGTGGCTTCCTGTACATTTACGGTGACAGTTACCACAGGTTCGTTTATACCATTCATTTTTTTCCTCACATTTTAACCCTTTGTCTACGAGATTCTGAAAATCCCATATTGAGTTAACACAGGTCACATCTGGTTCCCGTAGCCAACGGGTTAAAGTCATATCTGCACATATGTCTATGTAAGTTATTTGTCATTGGTTATGGCACTTCTTCAGTAAGATATAGCAAATTCGGGTTACCCAACATTTGCTCCAGTGACAATATCTCAGAAGACAAAGAGTTAGGGTTAGGGCTTCCATCTCAGAATATTATTAGTATTTGGGTTATGGTTATGGTTAGGGTTAGGGTTGAGGTCAGAGGTTAGTGCATGAAATTATCGTCGCAGCAATTGCTGCCAGAACAAGTGTCATGGAATCCAAATTTGGTATATTCATCCTTTCCAAGTAAACTATGGCCAACTGTCCTATGATATCTGATGTCAGTATTATGCTCCAACAAATTGTACTGAAACTTTCAGTAGTTTACTTCTTAACTATTGGCTATTTATTGTGCTAATCTTTATTTGTGCACACATGCCTAAGTTTGAACATTCCTTATTTGAACATGTATATAAATATGGTTTGAGAAATGTGAAAATATTGTGTTTTCATTTTCGAAAAATTTATGAGCATCACGTAGTGTTGTCCCCTCACCCACGCCAAATTTGTAATGCTAACAAGTTATAACAATCTCTTTGGTATTTGATGTATGTATTTCCAGACATTTTTGTTGAAATTTCTTCTTTTTGTGAATTACAGATGATCCATGCAATCCCAACCCATGTGGCAACGGGGGCCTGTGTTATATCACCAGCTTGTCACAGTTCCAGTGCGTATGTACAGAGTGCTTTACTGGGGCAACATGTAATACACGTAAGTATACAAATATATGATTCAAACAGAAAGACATTGAATATAAATTCTGGCTTGTTATTTGTTTGAATACATATAGTACAGTGTTGTATACTGGGAATACTATGTAATGGTGATAATGCCATAACGTGCTCAGTAGCAATTTGCTTGTATGACTCAGAGCCTATCAACTGTTACAGTAGATAGGGTACAGTAGATATCTACATCTGTAGTAGATGTGGACCTGTAATACACTTCAACATGGTTGTGTGTGGCTCCAGATTTCAAAGGTGCCTATGGACAAATTATTAACCCGTTGGAGACGATTTGATTTTGCTATAGTACGCGTTTTCCATAGACTCCAACACGAGTTAACTCGTACTTAGTTTCCAAAGGTTAACTACGCACACATACGTCACAATATGCAAGGGCCATTCTCATGGCTCCCACGTTTAACAATTGTAGCAACGAGTTCACCCAATCACAGGATGCGTGCATATGCATAATAAGGGAATGATTACGTAATCAAGTGTATTGTTGCTAAGTATGGCAACAAAAGAACACGTGGGTTTTACAATTAGCACTTGGGGTATTATAAGTATACCAATGTTTGTTTGTTTATGTCGATCTGTGTCATGAATAAGGATTGAGATATACACCTAAAATCAACAGTATATTAATATGGTCTTTACATTTATAAAATGGCGGTGATGATTAGTATTCTTTTGGCTTTTTGTCACGATGAACTAATTCTAAAGATAGAATACAAATCATTTTAATTATCAGTTTGGATCGGGAGGGTGACGTCGACGCATACTTTCAAAAAACGGAATAAACAAGAAATACCAAGGGGGATGGGGAGTGGAGGCAGGGAGGCAGGGATGCAGGGGATGAAAAAAAAAATAATATTAATGATAATAAAAAGAAAATCAAAAGCCTACAACACCCGGTATTCCCAGGCGGTCTCCCATCCAAGTACTAACCGGGCCCTACGTTGCTTGACTTCGGTGATCGGACGAGAACCGGTATATTCAACGTGGTATGGTCGTAGGCGAATGAGTTATAAAAATTAATGTAAAGTATATTTCGTTTTCGACGTACACACGTCAAGTACCAGTCTAGAGAAATTACTAAATCCTTGCCCATTTCAATCCTTGGTGCAATGTTTCAGTAATTAAATGACGGGGAAAGAAGAGACCGTTGTATATGCATTGTCGAAAGTTTCCAATTTACTTCTTCTAGTGTAATGTTATGTTTATCAAAAGTTCGTTGACACGCACACATGACGAAACCAGCAATGCGCGCGTCGCGCTTGTTAACCTGTTGGAGACGAATTGATTTCCCTATAACACGCATTTTCCATAGACCCAACGCGAGTTAACTCGTACCTAGTTTACAAAGGTTAACTACGCACACATACGTCACAATGCCAGGGCCATTCTCATGGCTCCCACGTTTAACAATTGTAGCAACGAGTTCACCCAATCACAGGATGCGCGCATATGCATAATAAGGGAATGATTACGTAATCAAGTGTACTGTTGCTAAGTATGACAACAAAAGAACACGTGGGTTTTTCAATTAGCACTTGGGGTATCATCTCTCGAACAACTATTTTGTTTTTTATTATTTTTTCGATGAACTTTGTCGGGGACACTTTTGCAATCATAAACAGCATAAACTTAATCCATTTCAGCCAGGAAAAGTAAAAATAATCATACATTTATGATTTTTGGCTGAAAACACAATTTGCATTGATTTTGTACACAAAATCATGTTTTTGAGCAATTTTGGAGTTGATGATGTTACGAAAAAGTTCACGGCAGCCCTGTCGTCAACGTACCGCTCGATTTTTTCGAAAATTGTCTTAAATGCATGCACGCGCAGAGCTTGAAAGTAAAAAGCACTGTGAACGCGCGTGGCGCGTTCAAAAAATTTCGCGCGGGCTCAGGGGCGTATCCTCGCGAAATTCGGTCCGGGGGGGGGGGGGCCATTAGGCCCCCCCCCCGCCCCGGTAGGTTTAGCGGTTAAAGGCCTCGTACTCACAAAACTATAGGAGCCGGTTGTGCAGCCCCTCGACCCCCGCCAGGCGGCCCCTGAGCGGCCCTGCGACCCACCCGCGATGCCTGCGCCCTCGACTTGCGGTTTGATGGGGTGGCGCAGTACAAATTCTACAATAATAATTGAGAACCCCTGGTTTATCACATAATACATATTACTCTATTTCATAAATAGTTCTTGCAAATGATTTCTAAGAATGAAAACTATCACACAAGATGAATCTGAACTTTTTTTAGGTGCTCAATCTGTTTGCGATGCACAAACTTACGGCAGTAGTGTGGTTTATTTTTCAAAAAATGTATTGTTTGATAATAAATTTTCCAAAAATAAGTGAAATAAAAAGAGAGCTGATATGGACACATGATACTACTCTTAATCATGCTTGTGCATATATAACTATAAATATATAAATATAGATAAATAGAAAGATTGTAGACATATAGATATAGATAGATAGATAGATAGATAGATAGATAGATAGATAGATAGATGGAAAAATCTATTAAAAGAGTTTTAGCCAGAGGTACCTTGAATAATGTTTTGGATCAAGATTTTATCAAGTCCCCTTTGGTGATTTCAACCAACAGATATTAATGCCTCTGCCTTGATTAATCAAACTGTTTTATTGCTCTTGCAAGCTTCAAGCACTTTGAGTGATAACTTATACTGTCATTGCTGTTCCAATTGCCTTTTCAGCTCTCAACGCATGCGATGGTAACCTGTGTCAGAATGGTGCCATGTGTAATGCTGTCGCAGGATCCTGCACGGCTTATACGTGTGCATGTCCAGCTTGTTTCACCGGGTTTTACTGTGATCAACGTAAGTGTAACATTCCGAGTGTCTTTTTTCAATGGTCATTTCTCTTATTACTGATATAGATTGACTCATATTTTACCCTTTGGATGCTGGGCTAAAATTCAAGCGACCTAGCCAAAAACTAGATTGTTTTGCAAAAGTTTATGCACATAACTTTCCAAACCAGTACGATTTTTCTCTAAAAAAGCAAATGTTACAGGCACATGTCTTTTGAACACATTAAACTGGTTATATGTCACTGCATTTTATTGAACAATAAAAGTGTAGTCATTTCAGTAATGTTTAAAGTTGGAATTATGAGGTATGAACATGATGGTTCTCTCGGTGAACCGGTGCACATTCAGTTGCCCATCAAGGTTATACAGTGTTTCTCAAAAAAATTGTGCAAGTGAAAACCGCCCTCTTTGGCAATTAGAAAATACTCTTGTGACATAATGCTTATATCAACGTTAAGAGCATAGTCTTAGCTTCCAAACACCATTCCTTTTGTTCAATTTGCTTGTCTGAATCTTGAGATATGGTAATTTAAATAAGAAAGGGTAAAATTGCAATTGTGCCACTTTTACTACAGTTCCTTGTAAAAGTGACGCAATTGTGATTTCACCCTTTTGTTTTTTACAACATATCTCGAGATTAAAACAAGTAAATTGAACAAAATAAATGACATTTGAAAGCTAAGACTTTGTCCTTGACATTGATGTAATCATCCTGTCACCAGAGTATTTTCTAATTGCTGAAGAGGGCGCTTTTTACTTGCATAATTTTTTGAGACATGCTGCAGCACGTCTCAAAAAATTGTTCAAGTGAAAACCGTCCTCTTTGACAGTTAGAAAATACCGCTGTGACACATGTTTATGTCAACATCAAGGGCAACGTCTTACCTTTAAAATGCGGATTGTTTTGTTCAATTTGCTTGTTTTGATCGCGAGATATATTGTAAAAAACAAAACGGTGGAATAACAATTGTGTCTTTTGTACGGGAAGAGGGCCTGATTCTATTGTTGTGTGTAGTAAAACTGCGCACATTGCTGCATTCACCTTTCGTCGTGTAGACCTAATCAGGCTGGGCTTTTTGGCTATGCCTATATCAGGGGGGGGGTCGGGGCGGGGTGTATTCCGCCCCCCGCCCCTGAGAATCTCGCGCGTCGCCATCGCGCTGATCGCGCCGAAAAATCGGGCACGGCACGGTGTACCCATACGTAATCTACAAGACGTCGTATAGTATAATTACCAAGGAAGTTAATTTCATATCAAATCTAATTATGCTAATTTATGCATAAAATCATAATTAAGCCTGTGAAATCACTAATTTAGGCTCAACACTGCTAATATTCTGAGTAGAACCGTGTCTGGACACTCTTTTTAGCATCTTAACAGTTAACTTGAAAAAAATCCGGGATCCAAAATTGCATTTCCTATGTATTTTGTTGTTTATTTCAAATTTCTTCAGTATTTGTATTGTTTTTCAACCTTTTGTTTCTATTGTTTTTTTGCATGAAATTTCGGGGACACTTTGCTGCGGTCATAAACAGCCACAAATTAGTTAATTTCAACAATAAAAGTAAAAATAATCATTACCAGTTATGAATTTGGGCCCTGAAACACAATTTGGTATTGGAAATGTACACAAAATCACGTTTTTGAGGCATTTTTGGGGGCTGACATGCAAGTACAAATGTTACTTAAACTGGGAACCGCGTACCCGGATGTCGCAAATTTGGGTTCTCATTAAGATGCGCCGACATTCGAGGAGAATTAATAGTCGATTGAAACGCCGTGGCCCTAACGTCTCGCCGCTGCTCGCAGAGGGGGGGCGATTTGTCCTGCGAAAAGCGTCTGGGTGGGGAGCGGGCGATTCCGCCCCCCCCCGCTCTTAGGGTTTAAAAGTGAACATATCTCATGATTAAAACAAACAGACTGAACAAACCAAACGGCATTTGAAAGCTAAGACTATGCCCCTGATGGTGATGTAAGCATGACGTCATAAAAGTGTTGTTCTCATTACCAAAGAGGGCACTTTTGACTTGCACAATTATTTTTGAGACACACTGTATGTGGGTGAGCCGGTGCGCCATCAGTACATACTTCATAAAAGTGTGTCGATCAACCTCATTCCTTCACATGCAGTTCTATCTCAAATATTTCAGCCACAAAATCATCACTAGGATGTAGACCATTTGATGATGAACTTGGTCTGAAGTCTAATGTTTATGTTGTTCATCATTGATTTCATTGCAGCCCTTTTGAAATAATTCATTGTTCTTATTTTTAGAGTGAAAACACGTTTTAAAACCCCAAAAGTAGATGTAACAGATACAAAATGTCAACAACAAAATGAATGAGAAAAACAAACGTACGACCTACATATAATGCAAATTACAAGTGCTATATGGAAATAAAAGTAGTTGGAAAATCCTCACATTTGCATGTTTTATTTAACACACAGCTGTCGATTCATGCGAGAACCACCAATGTCAAAATGGAGGTGCATGCAGTGTGGATCCTACAGATTGCCTGGAATATAGATGTACATGCCCGTTGTGCTTCACCGGACAGTTCTGTGAAATGGGTCGGTATTTTTTATGTGCTTCGTAGTTTTCTTTTTTGTTCTTTTATCAACATTTCTACACTCTGTGAATTTTACTTAAAATGTTGACTTATTTTTCACTTCATTTCAGTGTATTTTGCTTTCTCAAACATCACTATAATATCAAATTACAGATCAAAAATGTGTTTGTAGATGCATATATGAAGTATAGAAAGTATTTAGCTTGAAAAAACATATTGATTTCTAACATAAATAAAGAGAAATGCAAAGACAACCATCATAAGCTAGAAGATTGATAATGAAGGGGGCCTCAAAATTTTTGACAAGGTTCAGTGTCTTTTGCCCACAAATCACCATGTACTGTTTATAACTGAATTTCTCTACGTGTATCATATTGATTTTTTTTGGTTTCGAATTAACATGAAATTAGGGGAAGTTGCTGTGAGACAAGTATGAGTGCAGGATAAGATATATATAACGACGGAACACTTTATTGTTAAATGTATATGAGTTTCACCGTGAAAATGAGGGGGGGGGACATAGAAATTCAAGCAACCTTCAAATAAAGATTTGTAGAAAATAGATGGAAGTATGTTCAGTACATACTGTTCCACAGTAAGATGTATGACTGCTCACTATAAAGCCTTTGTGGAATGTGATTGTTTTGCGTTAACGAATTAATGTGTTGAAGACAGATTTGGTAAATCGACAACTAGATTACCGATAAGAATTATTACAATTAATAATAATAATAATAACTCAGCATTTATAAAGCGCATAATAAACAAATTAGTTTCTTTATGTGCTTTACATTTAGACATTTAGCTAAGATTTAAATGACATATCAACTTGTTTTATTTGATTCATTTTGCAGAGGTCAATACTTGTACTAACCATCAATGCCAAAATGGAGCGGCATGTATTCCGTCGGGTTCCCTGTGTACCGAGTATACTTGCTCGTGTTCCGGATGCTTCACAGGACAATTTTGTCAGGATGGTAAATGAAAGGAAATAACTTGTTAATGTTTGGTAAATGTCCACTTTCTCTCAGACTGCTGGATTATTTGACACCATAGGCATAAGGGGAGGGGGGGGGGTTGTTTAAGGCATAATTGGACAGATTGTCTCATCGATTTGCATCATAGAACATTCTTCTCTTGGACTTGACCCATTTTTTTTTTTGCTTGTTGCATTGATTTGCACAATAAAAATCCTGGGTAGACCTACGTTTTGACGCTGTGTATGTATGGTATTTGTTTCTATTCCAAAAGTTGGAGATGGTGAGTGGGTGCATGTTTCATTTGACAAAGTTCGGCGAAGGATTATGACCTAAAACCCTATAAATAAAAACTCTATAAAACCTGTATAAATTGCTGTAATCATATTTAATAATAACAACAAGGTTTCATATAGTGCATATATGTATTGCGCTTTACAAGATCGAAAATTGAAAATGCATATTGAAATATAAAATAAATTTTTAATTCTATTGTATCTGTTGTCAACATTGTGTTTAATTTGATGGTATTTGGAAGTTTAACTCTTAATGTGCGGGAGAAATTACAGCACTATGGACATTATGTGCATTATGGTGCATATTTGTGACGTTAAGAGTTAATTACAATCATGAAGTTTTGCTTATTACACTATGTTATGGCAAATTGCATGCAGTTTTGCTCTCTTAAAAAATCAGATGGACGTTAATGTAAAACATACATGAAGACACTCTGAAAAGAGATGATTTAATACAGTTGCAGAAGCAGTGCAAAAGCAGTGCAAAAAGTATCACTAACTGTCAATTTTTTTGCCGGTACCAATTAAATTTTGTTCTTTATTTCCCAACAGTGCGTGATCCATGTGTGGGAACACCATGTTTGAACAATGGTGTCTGTTCTGCTCTGGCGGATAGTAATTGCTTCTCGTTTACGTGCGAATGTGTTGGCTGCTTCACTGGGTACAATTGTGAAATAGGTAAGTAGACAAGTAAACAAAACATGTATTGTTTATTTTTCTAACTATAAAACTAAAAAAGCCTCATCAATCAAAAATAGAAATATTTTACTTTGATTTCAGGCAGCGTGCTCATGAACATTGCTTTCTTCACCAAATATTTGTTTCCATCACAAGTGTTATTGATTTCTTAGCAATATGTGCTTACGTTTTCTGGTAATCTAGAGTAAGACGAAAATGCATCGGCTCATTGTATAAAGGGGTTAACGTCAGTGTATTTGTCTGTAGATGTTAACCCCTTTTCGCAGTGAACCAACAAATTATACCATTACTGACTATTTTTTATATTGATTGATCTTAAACAAACTGTGCGATTATTAGATCTTCAATCTGGTAACATACATATATTTTTCACTAAATGTTTGTTAATTTTCCTTTCTGTCATCATAGCTATTCCATCTGCGTGCACGGGTAACCCATGCCAGAATTCAGGAACGTGTGTTTCGGTAACCGGTGTGTGTGCTGCCTACCAATGTCTATGTCCTCAGGGATTTGGAGGTGTTAATTGTGAGACAAGTAAGTTACCACAACAGTGTAATTTTATTTATTTATATTTATATTTATTTATTAACGGTATACATAGCTCATGCTTAGCAGCCCGAAGGCTGAATTGCGCATGGCACACAATATTGGACCATGAATCCTTCAGCAAGGCAGCAGCTATACAGCGCCATAGAAGGGGCCCGAAGAATGTTGATAGTGTAGGAATGGCCATCACACCGGGTTTTCACCCTTCTCTTTTCGATGAAGTGTATGGGTTCCTTAAAGTGCTGAGGTGTTTCCGTCTCAACACGGGACCTCCAGCTTTACGTCCTATCCGAGGGATGGGGTAATGGGGATAAAGTGCCTTACCCAAGGACACAACCGCCACAACGTGGGCTCGAACCACGGACCGCTAGGTCCGGAAGCCAAGGTGTTATCCACTACGCCATGATAATACTCTCATTATAGTATACCGCCTAAATTAGTAGTGATAATAATAATAACGATAATATTAAAACAATAGTAATAATAATAGTAATAACAATAACAACAGCACCTGCTACTTCTACAGTTGCTAGCAATTTTGAATATAAAGCAAAGTAACGTCCTCGTAGCAAAAAATGTTCTTACTCAGTTTCCTTTAATATTATTTAGATAATATGTAGACAGCAATCGAAAGTTTGTCTGTAAGCAGTCACTAAGACCTTCATTTGGTTGCAAATTGTGATATATTTTTATGCCTCCGCCCCGTAAGGGAGCCGGAGGCATTATGTTTTCGGGTTGTCCGTCCGTACGTCCGTGGGTCCGTACGTCCGTGGGTCCGTACGTCCGTGCGTCCACACTTTCTTGTGAACAAGATTACTGAAGTACCGCTGGAGGGATCTTAATGATACTTGGACCAAGGGTAGACCACTAGGCAAGGATGAATTGATTAGATTTTGGGACAAATCCATCAAGGGTCAAAGGTCAAAGGTCAATGAACTT
>JZLH01S0151662.1:6901-17186 GCA_001188425.1 Eucidaris tribuloides
AGAGATCAACTCACAACAAGATGGAGCATCAAAATTTCCCGTGATCACGCTTACACGGTCATGCCTTGCCAAATGGAAGAACCAACGAGTCTTATGATGGATAGAACTTGGGGTGGGTGCATGCGGCGGTGTGATCAGGGGCAAAGAGACTGAACACCATCCCCCTACCAATAGCTGCTAAGACTTGCTTTTCCTCAGTTTTGGAGAATGGGTTGGTGGATTTATCATCCTTCTTTTCACTGTATCTGTTTTTTCTTTAACTTGATTTCCCCCTTTTTTGCTCTTCAAACTTCTGGGTAGCCTTACGCCATACCGGCGCCATTAAACATTCCTTGAGGCCGCTTGAGTAGTCGATATTAGAATACGCATAGGCCTATATTCTTATTCACATTTTAAAGTATTGCCGAACATTTACCCACCAGTTAAAAAAAATCTTAGCTACATGATATCCCACATGCCCACAAACTGTCTTTGATAAGGTCTAAAAATGACACCCCCGTAAAACATTGTGTTTCAAAATTGATTATTTATGCGTTAAAAAAAGTGCAAAATCGTACAGTTGAATCGATTCAACTTGCCCATTTTCCCATAAAGAACTTACTGTGTGTACCCAGGCTACTTTAAACTGCCCCGATTTTAAATTGTTTTATTATGATAACTTGCCATTGGCATGTAACTTTTCCAAAAACTTTTTTTTTATTCTAGGGTGTTTATTTGTCCACTATGAACACTACTATGTATGTTCAGATATCACCATTTGACAATTTTTAAATTGACGCTCCACAATGTTAGCCTATCACTTTAAAGGGCAGTGACATGATTGGAAAAGTAAACAAAAATGCCACGAAACAAATAGTTTGAAACATATAACAATGTAATACACCAGCCGAAGTGTACATCTTGGCTGTAAAGATTTATCTTGAATTTGTTTTATTTGAGGAGAGCAAGTGTGCACTTACCACATACTCTGGTGCCCTGTAAAATAATTCCCATTTACAGCTACACACACATTTTCATAATGAGTACCAATGGTGATTGTTTAAAAAGTGCATTCGATTATGGAAATTTAGAAAGCAGAAGCATTGAACAATGTACTTGATTCTAGAGTAGCTTAACCCAGAATAAAGACTTTCTTCCAATTCTGCGATTTGTCTTCTAGCTGGTTTTATGTTTCTTTCAATAATGTGCTTTGTTTTCAAGACACTTCCGAAAAACATCTCTCTTCTGCACATGTTGTTTAGGATAAAATTACTGTGGTGTTTACAGAATTTAGGCTTAATTGATCCAATTGCTTAGTGTAACTAAATCACATCCCGTCTCCCCACATTAAGAAAGCGATGAAAATCGGTACTACGTTAACAGACAATAATGAATAAAAGTACAATTAAATTGGTATTGCCCAGCGCGAGAAGCGGATTAATTATAGACACCCGTAGTGACCTGTCTCGTTAAAGGCAGTATAATGACAAAAACACTTATAGAGGTGGTTCGTATGGTGTGTACATGTTAGGATCGGGTAGCATTGATTGAAAACGCAGGATAATAACTACATTCAGGTTTAAAGGAATATCGATAAGGCCGACTAAATAGGTTTCTGTCGCAGAAATACCAGTCCATTATCGTATTTTTTTGTTATTGATCACGGTGTTAGAGTTGAAATTGTTCAGCACAACACGTTTTTGTTTCTTAATATTTTACACAACAACACAAATCTATTTTCTGAAATACAGGCTATATCGTGTCAAAACTATTACGTAAACCTGTAATGAATTTCTCACATTTCTTCTATGCAGTAAAACAATATGTTATTTTTTATTGTGTTTGAAATGCCCTACAACTGTCTATTAATTAATATAATCTCATAAAAAATATATATCACCGCCAATGATTGGACATTTGCATGACTAATAACAATGCGCACCGCCCCTCCAGGATGATTAAATCTAATGTTTTTGCCGGTAATATCTAACAACTGAAGATGTACACGCACGACCCACCCACACGCATGAGCGCGCACGCACACACACACACACACACACACACACATCCACACACAACACACACAGCACACACACACACACACACACACACACACACCACACATACACACACACATACACACACACATCACATCTACACGCACAAACACACACTCACACACGCACGCACACACACACATACATACATACATACATACATACACAGAGAGGGAACACACATACATAAATAAATAAATACACAAACACACAGACATGTAGACAGACAGGCAGAAACACACCGCACACACATACACCACACACACATACACCCCACACACAAACATAGAGACAGAGACAGACACATAACACACACACACACACAACACACATCACACACACACACACACACACATACACCACACACACACACACACAACACACACACACACACACAACCACACACCACACACACACCACCACACACCACATAATACACCACACACACATACTCCCCCTATATCACCGTAATGATGGTCTACACTAAGATGTGGAAGTGTCAGGGCTGAATCAGGATCATTCGGCGGTTTTTCAATTATTGGAGATCACACTTCTTTGATTACCAAGTCCTTTTGACAACGTGCAAATTTGCACTGCAAAAAATGGATGTCACACACCACCGCACACACACACACACACACACACACACACACACATCACCACACACACACACACAGCACACACACCACACACACACACACACACACACACACACACACACAACACACAAACACACACGCACGCACACACGCCACCACACACAGCACACACACACCACAACACACACCACACACACACACACACACACACACTCACAACAAACCGCATCCTTTCACACCAGTGACGTAAATATACAACTAATCTCATTTTTTTATGAGAGACATGTTCACATTTTTTAAAACCGTTTGGTTGAAGTCGAAGTTGATGAATACCTTAAATACCTTAAATAAATACTTTTAGTATGTTATAGATGGATAAAATACCTTGGAAATATTTAATATTTTCAAGGTAACATATTTATGTGGAATCATTTCTTTGATGCTCTTAAAAGTAACTCAGCATCTCCATCACATGTACATTCCTTATGCAGCCTCTCCGAACTGAAATGGGCGACAACATTTGACGAGAGGTTGATCGCAAAACAAGCGAAATCTATTTTCTACATAAATTGTGTTATTAATATCCACACATTTACCACCTAGTTACCTAGCGATAGTATGAATTTGAAGCCAAATTCCACAAACAATTAGTACAAAGTATCTCAGGTTTTACTTTTTTTTATTGCCATGGGCGCGTGTAGAAACTCGGGCAAATAAATGCCTGTTTCGCCAAAGTTACTAAAGTGGAGTTAGCCTGTTTTGCGATGAGACTCTTCATTTATTACCCCATCAGTCCCATCCTGCTCATCATCGCTATCTCGAGCATGAAGATATCAGTCAGCGATATCCTCAAAATTATCGATTGTATCTTCTACACCTGCCATGAAAATGAGATTAGTTTATATTTACGTCACTGGAGAACAGGATGCGGTTTGTGTGAGTGAGTGCGTGTGTGCGTGTGTGCGTGTGTGCGTGTATGTGTGTGTGTGTGTGTGTGTGTGTGTGTGTGTGTGTGTGTGTGTGTGTGTGTGTGTGTGTGTGTGTGTGTGTGTGTGTGTGTGTGTGTGTGTGTGTGTGTGTTCGCGCGCATGCGTGTGGGTGGGTGCGTGCGTGTACATCTTCAGTTGTTAGAATTACCGGCAAAAAACATTAGATTTAATCCTGAGCGTGCCGACCTGTTATTAGTCATGCAAATGTCCAATCATTAGCGGTGATATATACTTTTTATGAGATTATATTAATTAATAGACAGTAAAGTAGGGCATTTCAACACCAATAAAAAAATAACATTGTTTTTTGCATAGAAGAAATGTGAGAAATTCATTAAAAGTTTACGTAATAGTTTTGACACGATATAGCCTGTATTTCAGAAAAAGATTCGTGTTTGTGTAAAATATTAAGAAACAGAACGTGTTGTGTTGAACAATTTCAACTCAAACACCGTGATCAATAACCAAAAAAAATTACAATGATGGACTGTTATTTCTGCGACAGAAACCTATTTTAAGCGGCCTTATCGATATTCCTTAAAACCTGACATGTAGTTATTATCCTGCGTTTTTACTCAATGCTACCCATCCAGTTCACACCATACGAACCACCTCTATAAGTGTTTTTGTCATTATACTGTATTTAACGAGACAGGTCACTACGGGTGTCTATAATTATCTGCTTCTTCGCTGGGGCAAACCAATTTAATTGTACTTTTATTCATTATTGTCTGTTAACGTAGTACCGATATTCCATCGCTTTCTTAAGTGGGGAGATGGATATGATTTAGTTACACTAAGCAATTGGATCAATTAAGTTAAATTCTGTAAACACCACAGTAATTTTTATCCTAAACAACATGTGCAGAAGAGAAAATGTTTTTCGGAAGTGTCTGGAAGCAAGCACATTATTGAAAGAAACATAAAACCAGCTAAAGACAAGTCTTTATTCTGGGATAAAGCTACTCTAGAATCAAGTACACTGTTCAAGGCTTCTGTTTTCTAAATTTCATAATCGAATGGCACTTTTTAAACAATCACCATCGGTACTCATTGTGAACATTTGTTGTGTAGTTTTAAATTGGATCAATTTTACCAGGGCACCAGAGTATGTGGTAAATGCACACTTGCTTCTCCTCAAATAAACAAATTCAAGATAAATCTTTCCAGCCAAGATGCACACTTCGGCTGGTGTATACATTGTATATGTTTCAACCTATTTGATTCGTGAGGCTTTTTTTTTACTTCTCCCAAACATGTCAATGCCCTTTAAAACGTGAAATGAAATATAGACCTATGCGTATTCTAATGATCGACTACTCAAGCGGCTCAAGGAATTGGTTTAATGGCGCCGTATGGCGTAAGTTACCAGAAAGTTTGAAGAGCAAAAAAGGTGGAAATCAAATTAAAAAAAAAACAGAAAGCATACAGTGAAAAAGAAGGATGATTCCACCAACCATTCCTCCAAACACGAGGGAAAGCCAAGTCTAAAAACTGTGGTAGGGGGTGGTGTCAGTCCCTTATGCCCCCTCATCCACCGCCGCATGACCCACCCCAGATTCTATCCATCACAAGACTCGTAAATGTCCTCCATTTGGCTAAGCATCCGTTAAAGCGTGAATCACGGAAATTTCTGCTCCATCTTGTTATGAGGTGATCTTATTCCTGCCTTCATTTCTTAAAGCCAGTTGTTGCATGACGTTGACGGATGTCACGTGTCGCGCAGACGTCTGATTATCAGATTGAAAGAGCTGGGCCCTGTTTCATAAAGCTGTTCATAAAGTTACGCATGACTTTAAGAACGACTTGAACATGGCAAGCCAAATGTGATTCTCAAACTATTGAAATCACATCTTCTAATTTGCTGATATGTAAACATTCTTACTCTTAACAACTACTTAACAAGCATTTCAATGAAAACTTTACCTTTGGGCAAAGTGTAATTGACATTAATCATCATTTCTTAAAATGGCATGAACAAATTTTGGCATTTGACTTGGCACTTTATAATCGAGTCGTTCGCAAAGTCATGCTTAACAGACTATACGAACAGCTTTATGACTACAGACCCCTGGACTTTTAAGGAGCAGATGTTTTTTGTCATTTACAATAACGCCTAAGAACGATAAGAATTAATACAGGCACACTCATATTCATGAATTGTAGATTGATGTGAGATCATAGTGTGTTGATAGCAAAGAGAAGAAAATAAGACTGCGGTATTATCATCAGATAATCGAAACTGTTTAGTTGGTATTGTGTGAGGCCATCGTCTTATAAATGACTGACAGGGGACGTTCTTGTTATTCTATCTCAAATGCATACCGTTCAAGGAAGTTTAGACGTGAATATTAGTTGAAACAAAATGGTTAACACAGACGCATAGCCAAGGGGGAGGCTAAGGACTGAAGGAGCAAGAGCTCCCATTGTGCTCCCACTGCACTCCACTGTGCTCCCAGTGTACTCCCACTGCTCCCACTTTGCTCCACTGTGCCCCCACAATAAATAATGTCTATGCCGCCCCTTTAAAATGCTGGCTACTCCACTAGGTCAACGCTATCTTTTAGACAGTGGGAAAGCATGCAGAACGGCCCCTTTAAAATGCTGGCTACTCCACTAGGTCAACGCTATCTTTTAGACAGTGGGAAAGCATGCAGAACGTATGTTCATGTCACAAGCGATCTATGTATTCGTCCTACAAGTCGTGCGATTGTAAAGCTATCGCACTACAAAAAAGGCGGGATGTTAAAATTAATATTCGGGTGTGGCACAATATTGATACCAAAATATTATCAATTTTCAATAACCCAAACAAATTACTTCGAGCACCAAATGTATTACTGGTAACCCGACATTCTCTCAGCCCACAGTTGCTCCGGTGACAAAGGGTTAGGGTTATCATTGGGTTTTCAGTTCAGAATAGGGTTAGGGTTATGATTAGGGGTTGGGTTAGGGATAGAGGTTGGTTTATGGTGGGGTTAGGGTTAGGGGTGGGTTATGGTTAGGGTTAGGGGATTGGGTTAAGGTTAGTGTATGTTACTGTCGCCCGATCAAATGTCATGGAACCGTATAACCGTTATTAGATAATTCACACTACATCTGGTATCCATGTTGAGCAACGCCGCTGTGTTAAATCTAACATCCATTTTTTGTACAGTTTGCAGTGTGTATGTTTTACATTTCTTTGTAAGAGAATTTGTTATTTTTTTGACTCCCTTTGCATCCAGAAATTTACTGATTTATCAACACACATCTACTTGTCCCTTGCATTCTCCCACAGTCCGATTATCACCAAGGCCTTTCTTCCCCTCCATGCCCCGTCTCCAATATTGAAGCATCCTGGGCATCAGTCCGTGGAGATCTTGAGATGTCCCGTCCAGTTTTAAGTTTCCTTTATTCCCGCATTGTCGAAAACCAGCGTGCAAAACTTCGTTGACTGGTGCGAATTCTCTTGGCTAACATTTCTCTTTTCTTTCTCATTTCTTTCTAATCCGGGTTGTAAAAAGCTCATATTTATTTATGCTGAATAATAAGCATGCTAGTATACTACCCATTTAAACATCCAAGCTATGTTTCCAGTAATATTAGCTGTTCCTTCCGTTGACTTGCTATTATGGCTCTTTGCTACATCTTTCTCTTTGTCATCTGGCCAGCCTTTCACCATTCAGATTCATATTTTAAGCCAGATAATTTAATGGAACAGGCGGCAGTCTAATACGGGATGGGGCTTTGGAGCTTTAACCCTCCACCCCCCACAAAATTGCTCAAGCCGCCTCCCCCCGTCCCCCCTCCCCCAAAAAAGGGATACCGAGAAAAATTTTGGACCTGGATTTGGCAGCGGATGAATGCACCCAGGCACCTCCCCCAGCACCTCCCCCCTCCCCTAAGTTTCTAGCCTATAACCGGCCCCTGTGAATGAGAGTGTATTTTCAAGGCAACCAGTGATGTCTGAAATGAAAATGTAGTCAGTATCAGAAAGATGAGTTCAATTATATGACTAATTTTTGCTAGCTGTAGCATATAAGCGGCCTTCATCTTTCAGGCCTGTATTACTTTTCAGGGCCTCCCTCGTATGTTGTATAAACATGGGCATTCACCAGTACTAAACATGTGTTTCCAGTAATGTTGAGCAATATTCAAGTATATACATCATTTATCGCGGGCAGAAACTGATATGCTAAAATAAAGATTACTTTGCAGCTCTAATAAGTCTGCATGAGCGTATTAACGACAAAGGCGGCTTACGAGGAACTGGCTACAAGAACCTAAAACATCTACTCGAATGTAACTTTTGTTATATTAAATAAATATATAATGGTCAAATGAATTATTGATGATTCTACACCAACCGTGAACATGCATGGTATGGTTAGACGCGACGAATTAAATATTCACCACTGCACATGCAATGACTCAACTTATCTCTGGTCTGAATCTTTTGACCTCAAGACTTCACAAAATAATACACCGCCATACAAAGAAAAAAAAAAAAAAAAAAAAAAAAAAAAACCATACATACATACATAACCACACACTGTACATACATTGAATGGAAAAACATACACATGCATACATACATAGCATATTCTAATCCAGTCACACACATACATCAACATACATACATCATACACATAGAAACATCACTACATGACATACATACATAGCATACAATAGCATAAATACATACATACATTCATGCATACGTACATACATATACAATTGACTAGAAGGACGTGTTTACATCGCGTACAGAGACAGACAAAATACGTATAGTAGATTCGAGAAATATATTAGCAATATTGGAAGACTTTCATGCGATAATGGAAGTACTTGTTCCTGTGTTGGTCTTGTTTTTGTAAATGTCCGAAAGCTTGACGAAGACGAGCCTGATAATGTGATTACTTGAAAATTCGATAATAGTTTGAATGGCTGTCTCCGACCCGTCCCCCAGATGAGAAAACTATAACCATAGAATATGTGTCCTTATCGACCTATTGTGGGGAAAGCGACGAACAGGCAAAGATTTCCCTAAATGCCATCCGTTCTATCATGTTACACAACACTCATGTATGACAAGATAATGTCAGAATTGCTCAAATTTCATCGAAGGCGAATTATGTGGTCTTGAGCAGTCATCTTTGATGCTGATAATGATCTAACAATAGTTCTCAAGTTTCACGTGCTTCCAGTTAAGTAAAGATCTGTCTTCCAAATTCTCATGGGCTTTTTATGTAGCGGGTTATATCAGTCATGAAAATTAGCGCTACGCTTGAGAACTAAAGCTTGTTGAAAAATTCATCAATTAATTGGCGCTCTTCATTCAATGCAAAATATTTCTTTAACATCTCATCTGTTGCAGCAGAATCAATTGGACACAAGAATTATTTTTCCAGTCTGCCTGGACATTTTCTGGGTGGGAACAGAGGTGAGGAAGAATGCCTTATTATGAGCAGTGGTTCAGTTATCATGTTATTGAATGGGTGTTATGAAATTTGAGCAATCCTTTAAAATTTCAGGCTAATATCCCAGATCTTTGAATTGGTACTTTAGGCGACCTTTAGTTTGTTCTGTTGGTTTGTTTTTGGTTTTGTCTTCAACGGAGCAGAAACAGTAAATTTTACATCAACGAACCCCACTTTTTGTGAGGGGGGGATCACTTTTGCGCACCTATTTTTGAGGAACTGCGTAGCAATGAGCCTTGCTTTTTAGCAGTCCTTCCTCCGTTTTCAACCTTATCTTTTTCCTAAACTTAACTTGGAGGCTCATCTGATTTCTTCTTGTTCCAAACTAACCACCTCTTTTATGCTTATTGGGGCGTCATGAAATAGAAAAATATTTCAATATGAAGTTTCTTATTTAGATCTAATATCAATTGCTATTAAATATTTGTAAGATAATATAATTTAAATGTATTAACCGAAGTGGCATAAATAGTTTGTTAATGTAATGAGCTTGTAAAATGAATTTATGTTTTTGTCTTATATAGTTTAAAAACGAAAATATCAATGATAAAAAATGAAGTGAATGATATTGAAAAAAAGTGTTTAGGCAATTAAGCATTTTTCTGTTGAAAAGTGATGGCAAAATGTTTTACAAGAAACTGCATCGTTAAATTATTTGACAATTAATGGTTTTAGGAATTGGTCACTGCTTGATGTTAGTGATTTGACAGGACGTTTTAGCCTCTGAAGCTCTCACAAAGTGATTAGCAGATGTATTTAGACAAAGCGTTAACTCACTAAACACAGTTTTAAAAACGATGATTGCTGCGGTTGACGAATGAGGATTTGGCAGTCGATTACAATACCTACCATAAAGGCGATTCAGCGATATTAAATGAGGGCTATCTAAGGTCTAATATTTCAACAATGGGTTTTGTAGATCAACTCAGGGCGAGACCCGATCGTCGTAAGCATATAGCAAGCAAATTGCCTTCAAAGAAGGTACGACCAACCGTTCTTTATGGCATCTCAAAGAGGTGTATAGGCAGTAATCATTTCCACAACGAAGATACGCCATAGCCGCATTTGTACACTTGACATCTCCTCTTAGCGAATCTTTAAAGTGAAGACAAATCTGACATGAATACTATATCCATTAGACATAATTGAATTCGGTTAATCTTTGTCTTGAAACTAAAGGAATCTAATTTCGGCGCTGT
>JZLH01S0151695.1:3072-16848 GCA_001188425.1 Eucidaris tribuloides
CCTCGCTCTTCTATAACTATATTTACGTGCAATGCAAGGCTTTGAGTATTTAACGCAGATGATGTTGCACAATACTGTTGTGAGGTGTAATGTTATACACTTAGTGATCAATAATGAGCGGTTTTAAAGGCAGGGCATCTCTTTAGCATGCCTAAAAATTAATATTGTGTATAAATAGCCTATACATCTTCAGATTTAACAGACATATCCTTCATAAATAAGGTAAGGACATGAGTGATGTTTCGGTGTGCTGTTCATTCGTGGAGTGAAAACCACTTAAATTTGAAGTCGACTATAGTGGCTAAATTCACCCTTTTTTTTAGAATGATTTCCACTAGGATTACTTTAAGAATGGAACTCCATTCTTATGAAGGTATAAAATGTTTACCCTCGTACACTGCAAAAACTGGGGTGTTAAATTTAACACCAAGGGTGTTGCGCCATATGAATACCGGAGGTGTTGATTTTCAACACCATTGGTGTTAAAGCCAATGCTCTTGGTGTTTGAAATAATTCGTTTGGTGTTTAAATAACACCCGTGGTGTTAGATTTTAAACCACGTCTGGTATTTATATTGTGCAACACCCTTGGTGTTAAATTTAACACCCCTGTTTTTGCAGTGTAAAATAGTGAAGATTCCACTCTTTATATTTAGAGTTTTGGAGTTCAACACCTCTACGTGTTAGGTGGTATTTTTCGTTTGATACAATGTGGTGGTAATGCACATCACGTCGTCTAGATATATTATCAATATTTCACGATACGTCACACAATTGGGGGAATTGCAATGCTCTATTTGCGATATGACAAGTCCCATTGGAATAGGCGTAATAACGCACTGACACACAAATAATGTAATTTCAGAAACCTAATTATTCCCGCGTAAGACACCTGTCCTGACCAAGGATTAATATTCAACTGATGTGTGCCGGGCCAGTCGTTTCTTTCTAGAATGGTTTTCTTTAGTCTGAAATTTTTTTTTCACGTTCAGATTCTCAGTGTGTTTTTTTTAAGATGTATAGTGACAATTTTTTTCGGATAATCAATGTATGGTGTATCAGTCCAAATTTGAAGAAAAAAATATAATAATGAAAGCGTATTTTTTGACAGGAATTATGGCTCATAATGAGCAACAAACCATAACTAATAATGCACTTGTATATAATAGCTATATCATGCTAATTGTATTTCTTTTGGGGGGGGGGGGAGATACGTACATACAGCTGTTCTGTGAACATAGTCTGCAAAAGTGCAAAGATCAGTACAACCAGATTAAAAAAAATATACAATGTATGATATTATAATGAATAAAAACAATGTAAGCTTGACAAAAGAAAATAAACGACAATTACATAAATGTGTTAACTTGTTAATTACGGAATGATACCCGCAATACACCCCGCTCTCTCTCTTTTAATGTCTTGATAACGCCCCACACACAAACACACACACACACACACACACACACACACACACACACACACACACACACACACACACACACACACACACACACACACACACACACACACACACACACACACACACACACACACACACACACACACACACACACACACACACACACCACAAACACACATCACGTACACACACAAACGGACACAAACCACAAACACTCAGGCACACACACACTCAAACCTACAAATAAAGATATAAATGATTGATTAAATACATAAAATATCATTCATTCATTCATTCATTCATTTATATTTAGTAAGTGAAAATGCGTGCGTATACATTTATGTGTACGTCGGTGTGTGTTTCTGTGTATGTGTGTGTACTATGTATGTATTTTTCATGTAGGTATACAATATATTTGTGAGACACAGGCGGAGGCAGAGAGAAATAGAGAGAAAAAGTAGGAGTAAAAGCAATATTAATGGGCCTAATATTTAATTTCTTTTTGTCAGTTTACGTCAAAATGGTATGAATAGCATTTCATCGGAGCTGGTGACCACAAGCATGGTATTAATTACAGCGCGATTGTTGTTCGTACAATATTTTTCCTTTTCAAATCCTGCCGGATATTAAGAGTTTCCCCGAACACAAAAGACCCTTCATAACTCGAAGCTTCCGCATTTTATGACCATAAATCTCGACTTTCCTTGCATTACTATGCAATAATACAGTTTATAAATAAATTAAAATGTACGTGAAATTGTTGTCCTTGCATTGGGAACCTGAAAACGAGGAACTTAGCTTGTGTGTGTGTGTGTGTGTGTGTGTGTGTGTGTGTGTGTGTGTGTGTGTGTGTGTGTGTGTGTGTGTGTGTGTGTGTGTGTGTGTGTGTGTGTGTGTGTGTTGTGTGTGTGTGTGTGTGTGTGTGTGTGTGTGTGTGTGTGTGTGTGTGTGTGTGTGTGTGTGTGTGTGTGTCTGAAAGTGTTTGTTAACACAACAGCAAGAACATCGTTCACAAAAAATAATGCATACATCACGATTGTTAAAATTATCAAAATACATATTAATAGCAATATAAATAATATAAATACATATTAAAGATGAGGTGGTTCTCTTACATGAAGGTCTATTATTTCTGTTACAAATTCCATTATTAGCTCTGATCGATTTTCTTAACCCTTTGAAACCTGTCATTTAATACCACTGAATAAATACCACTAATAAAATAATACCACTAATACCACACACACGTAGGTATACAATATATTTGTGAGACACAGGCGGAGGCAGAGAGAAATACCACTAATAATATCCCATCTTTTGCCTCTGGGACTAACAGGGTTAATCTGTCATCCCACTCCTTCAAAATGCCGGCAAGGAGTTTCTATCCAGCTGTTAAAGCTATACCCCCTTCTATTACCTTTTGCTTTCACAAGAAATCCTGATTCAACAATCGCCATCCCTCACCTTTTTGCAGATAACTGATTACCGTCCTCTCCATCAACACGCAGGACCGTCGCAATATTTTCTCTCACGTCAAAAGCGTCTTATTAAGTGATGTACGTCCAGGAAAATGCACCACCTATGTTGAAGCCGCTTTTGAGCGCAAATTGCTTACAGGGGGTATACCAGAACGTAATTGTCTTACTTCGAATTCAGAAGAATTGCCGTCTATACATGTATAGTACCAACAGGCCACTGCTTACTTCGTTGGGTAAACTATTGGAAGAATGTCAGTTTGATTTGTGTGTGTGTGTGTGTGTGTGTGTGTGTGTGTGTGTGTGTGTGTGTGTGTGTGTGTGTGTGTGTGTGTGTGTGTGTGTGTGTGTGTGTGTGTGTGTGTCTGAAAGTGTTTGTTAACACAACAGCAAGAACATCGTTCACAAAAAATAATGCATACATCACGATTGTTAAAATTATCAAAATACATATTAATAGCAATATAAATAATATAAATAATGATAAATAAATGTGTGTGTGCGTATGTGTGTGTGTATTTGTGCGTGTGTCTGTAATTGTGTATGTGTGTATGTTTATCATGTTTATATGTGTTTGTGTTTGTGCGTATGTGTGTATGCGTGTATGTGTGTATTTGTATGTATGTGTGAGTGTTTGTGTGTTTGTGTGTGTGTGTGTGTGTGTGTGTGTGTGTGTGTGTGTGTGTGTGTGTGTGTGTGTGTGTGTGTGTGTGTGTGTGTGTGTGTTTCAATTGTTTCTATTGTTAGTTCTGCTGTAAACTTAGAAATACCCAGCATTTTGATTATATGTATAATACTAGTAACTAATAATTTTTCTTCAGAGAAAAATATAACAGAATTCAAATAATCAGAATTACAGTCCTGTCATTGTATTACTTTTGTTTGGTATTTTGTTATGATCGACTACCGTTACGTCAAATCGAAAATTGTTATCATTAGAGGCTAGAGGCTAAAGCAAAATCGAAAATCCCCCCGAAGTAATTGCCATTCAAGACATCTACCAACAGGAAAATTACCCCCAGGGCAATTATACCTGGGTCAATTACACCCTGGCCAATTACCCCCTTGGAAAATTGCCCTGAGGACATTCTCTCCCGGCCATTATTTTTCCCTAGGCAATTTACACTCAGACAATTACAACCAAGTTTATACCCGTCATGTGGATTATGATTACAAACAATTGACTGCAATAAAATAAAACAATGTGAAAATAAAGAAGTACGTCTAGAGAAACAAAAATAACGTTCAGTTACATAGAAATAATTTCATTGAGCTGGAAAATAGATTAAAATGACTTAATGTATATCGTTGAACAATGTTTCCAGTTTAAAGACTATGAGATACAATGATCATCAATGCTGCTAGTCTCTCTGATAACGTCTAAAACGTACTGTATATGTAAGGGTGTGTAGGCATTTCGTGAATAATTATCAAGGATACTTCAACGTAGAGTACGGTTTAGTTTCTTTTTGAAGTCGAAGGGAAAAGATACTGTTTTCCTTGTACTGCGATACTTCACGAAGGAAAGATTGTCGTAAAAGTGGGGCAAACACCCTCATGGGACGGACGACTATACACAAACACACACACACACACACATAGACACAGACACAGACACACAAATACACATACAATAACAAACACACACACACACACACACACACACACACACACACACACACACACACACACACACACACACACACATACATCCACAAACACATATTATTGTATATCATGTGGGTATATTATACATCTTTGAAAGCTAATATCATGTGCCGCAGGCGATACTTTCTCTTCCATCCTGATGTTGAGTTGGATACCCTGCCTTATAGACCCGATCACTCCAGACTCATTATCGGACATCCGTTTTAACACAGATTTTTGACTTGGCGTCTTTCCGTCTTTAAGAAAGCGAGCTGCAGACGACGGACAGCTTAACTTTTGGCGGGGAAACCTCCGGGTGGACATCGATTGTTAACGCCGATCGCATTTCAGGATTACTCGCGGGATCGACTGTACGGGGACCGGACAAACTCGACGCTTAGTTACGAGTTCGTGGCCATAAAAAAGCGCCAAATGTAAGTGTGTGAGGCACGTCAGCATCATAATTGAACTGGGAGCTTAACCCGAATAATGAAATAAGTGGCGAATATGTCGTTCAAGTTTAACACTTGTATAGATACTCGTTAAAGGCAAAGCATCTCTTTGCATATAATAAAGACCGAAGTTCTCCATTTTACAAATGTCAAATTCCGTTTTTCTCCTCCTTATAATTTTGCAATTTTCCGACTTGAATTTTTGTTGGAAGAAATGGCACAAATAACCTCAAGCTTTCTAGACCCATGAGGGTTTTGATTCGGGTTTGGGACAAATTTATAGGTAAAGCAGGATTTCTTTGGCTTTATTAGGCGTCTTTTTGGTAAATTGGTTTAGTTTTATTCAATAAATATTTATTAATTTTACTTAACTTTTCATTTTTGGTAAAATGCTGTTTTCCAAGTTTACCTCACATTCCGTGATTTCCGCGGAAAATCCGCAACACGGAAAACTTCGGTCTTTAAATTATCATCGTAAAAATACATTGGTGTACAGAAGAGAATACCATTTAAGCAAATTATATACATTTCATACATACATTCATTCCGTCCATTTCAAGTTTCTTACAAAATAAATGACATTGTAACACATTACAAATCGTGATAACAAATTGATACATACATATTACATCATACCACGAAATTGGGGGAAAATCAACTGAAGAAGACGGCAAAACACCCAAAAGGTGAGCTGTCTGAATTGGGGTACGCCGGTACATTACAAATTGAAGGAAAAAATGAAGAAAGGTGGAAAATGAAAGAAAAGAACAAGAAAGAAGAGGGAAAAAAAGGGTATGCGACGGAATGTAAAGCAACTACAAACTCAGGTTGGATGGAATTATAGTGACCATTAGAACTTTTGAAATAAATTAAAGTATTACAGATATACCAAAAATCCTCTTCTACTAACAGATCCTTAGGGCATAGTCACACCTTGACGATTTAGCCAACGTATGCCGACGTATGAAAAATTTGGCGAATACGTCGTCATACGTTGAATAAGTTATGGGTAAGTTTTGTGTAAGTTATGTCCACGCTGAAGCACGCTGGGCACACTTCGACGATTTAGCCAACGTATGCCTACGTATGAAAAGATTTTGCGAATACGTTGGTCATACGTTGATGAGTTTTGCGGTAGTTCTTGTATAAGTTTTGTTAGTTATGTGTACGCTGAAGCACGTGGTATACGTCGTAGTACGACGAGTTCGTCGAAAAAATTTGTGCAGGCACAAAATTGTTCGACGTATGCCAAGTTGATCATACGTCCCGCATACGGCGCGGCCATTACGTTGTAGGTAAGTTTATGCTGATCGTTTACATTAACGTCCACAGCAGTTATTTGTAAGTTGCTCATAAGTTGAATTTTTTTTTTTTTTATTTTTTTTTTTTTTCTTGTGCCGTAATGTCTCGGCAGGGGTTCATCTATTTCTTTTTATCTTCGCATGCGCGATTGTTGTAGAGTGGTGTTGTGTACTGCGAAGTCTAGTGCGGTTATGTTTGAATCGTGGGCGTAGCCTTTTTAATTTCATTTATTTATTATCATCAATTATTTTATTATTTATTTATATTCATTATTCTATTTATATATTTTCATTTTATTTTGTTTTATTTATTTTATTTTATTTCTATTTATTTTATTTTTTATTTTTCACAAAATATGCAACCAAAGAGTACAAATGTTTGGCAATGTGACAACATTTGGTATGAGTAATACACATAATTTACACCATAGTATTGTATACATATGAATTAATTAACACAGTCGGAAAAAGTGACACGACATAAGAATGAAAATAGAAATCAAAAAAGGAAGTTTCAGTGAAAAAAAAACAAGTTGGAAATAAGGGTGTTAGAAATAAATGTGTAAAGCGTACACAGAAAGAATTCAGTATATGATTAATATGTAATTAATTTCTTAACAGGTATGATTCAAATCAATGTAGAACTACAGACATTGTTCGTGTGGTAATTTTGAGATATAAATCTACAGTAAATAATTCTACATTTTTAAACAATTAGCTCAAAACAGAGGATGGTTTCCGGTGAACATGGTGAAAATAATATGTGGACAGGTCACACACAAACAGAGAGAGGAGAGAGAGGAGAGCGAGAGAGAGAGAGAGAAACACATAAACACACACTACATAAACACACATACACACAAAACAGAAACACACCAACATACATAAACACACACACAAAACAAACACACAGCCATAAACAAAAACTCACAAACACGCATACATACAATCGCGCACCACACCAACACACACAACACACGAAAACACAACAAAAACACGCTAATACACACACTACACACAACACACATACAACAAACACACCACACACAAACACATACAAACAAACAACACACTCAAACACACACACAACAAACAAACACACAAACAAGCAAACATATGCACAAATAATGGCAAGGATATTAATACACAAAAGAACAGGAGAGAAAATTGGAACAAGACAAAATGGATGGAAGGGAGGGAAAAAAAGGGAGGGAAAGGGAAAATAAAAAAGAGAGGAGAGGGGAAAGAACAGGAACATAAAGTGTAGTGACGGGGAGAGGGGCATAAAAAAAGTACAGAAAATAAAGAGGAGAATTATTAAATATTGCACAGTTTTTTTTATAATAATATGGTGAAATAATGGAGACGTAAAATTCACTATATAAAAAGCAACGCATTTTATTCATTATTATTTTTATTATTATTATTATTATTATTATTATATTATTATTATTATTTATCATCTATTATTATTATATTATATTATTATGCACATTTTGGGTACTATCTAAATGCTTGCAAGAACGTAATCAAGCTAATCATCAAAGTACATTTGTATACACAATCAGTTAACAAATGAATCAAATTCAACATATGAATTAACACATTCTTATTATCGTTAACAGAATTGCTTTCCAAAAGTCAATGGCAACAAAAAATGTCAGAGAAACGAAAGTTTGGAAAAAGAGCGGGTGAGGAAGAATGAAAAGGGGGAAATTGGAAGATACTAAAGAAATATAGGATAGTGGAAAGCATACCGTACACAATATTGCACTTATTGTAAATTATAAAAACACCACGGGATAAAACTATTCTTATATCTATTAATTTTACATCTAGGAAGACACAGGAAATTGCTACTTCTCAGATTATTATGTTGTTTTACTCTTGGGTGGGAGGAGAACATTTATTTTGTGATCGATTTTTTGTATTTTAATGGCTGCTACAAGTGATCGTCGGCGATACTCTACCCCCACGCTATGGGTAAGTTAGAGTATCGTTGGGCATAAGTTGTGAACGTCGGCAACACGACAAGCATTCGTTGGCATAAGTTATCTATAACTTATCGAAATTTTCCATATAATGTATACGTTATGTGTAGGTCCAACTCGTTATGAGCACGCTATGTATACGTCCAAAAGTGCAATCGGAAAAAATCAAAGTTCAGCGTATGCCAGCGTTTTACCCCTAATTTGATACGTCAGGCATACGTTGGCTAAATCGTCAAGGTGTGACTATGCTATTACACTACATGGGTGTTCATTACGTGTGATATGTGAGATTTATTTACAATTTACAAATGTGTACCATATGCATTTTTTAACACGACACATTTTTACAGTACATGGGTTTTCATCACATTTGATATGTGAAATTTATCTACATTTTTGAACATGTCAAATTTTTGTGCATGGGCCTAAGTCGCATGCAGATAATTATTATTAGAC
Organism: Eucidaris tribuloides; assembly: GCA_001188425.1. Lineage (NCBI taxonomy): Eukaryota > Metazoa > Echinodermata > Echinoidea > Cidaroida > Cidaridae > Eucidaris > Eucidaris tribuloides. The sequence continues at coordinate 11,817 of JZLH01S0151695.1, forward strand.
CGATTACTGAAATAATACAACTGAATTGACTGAGTTCAGTAGGCTTCACACAGAGATTAACTAAGTTAGTCTTGGTTCATTTTTTCAAATTCTAGATGAATACAGATCTTCCGATATCAGCCATACGTCCTTCATAAAATAAACCTAAGGACATGAGTGATGTTGTGTTGTGCTGTTGGAGGAGTGCAAAAGAGATTTCTTGCCTTTAACATAAAGGATAGTTCCACTTTATTACATTGAATATTTCATTTCGGGTTCAGTCTAACGTGTCTTATGCCACTTAGTCCAATCAAAATATAGTAACAAAAGAACCGCTGTGCGCCGCCACTGACAAGTTCATGAATTTAATTTTGAATGTTGAAGCAGACTTGAATTGTCAACGTTTGTTAGCACAGTGGTGAGCCACAATCTTTACAAATTACACACACGATCTGCCAATCTTTTTGAGCGCGAGCGGTTGAGGTTTAATCATCTGACATAAAGCAATTCATGCTTACGCATGTATGAGGTCGAACAACAGTCACTTAATAGATTTAGGGCGATAAGCGTTAGTGACATGTTACCTGCTGTCTCCTGCCCCACCCCATCCCACCCACACTCCTACCCCGTCCCCATCCCCACGTCATTCCCACACCATCCCCAGTCCATCCCCAAATCCTACACTCTTACATTTATTGCCATAGATTGTCTTATTTATTTTTCGTCAAGACGCACATTTCGCAAGGGCAGCTTACTGATAATCACTGCAAAGCTTTTGGTCAGAGCATTGAGACTATTACCACTTCCTGAAGGCCTAAAAATCAATTCTTGTAATGAAAGGGAGTGCTGTAGATATAGACTTCAGGTGGATTTCTATTTATTTAGTCCAAAGTGCAGACGGGAACAATCGCCAGGCATGTCACATCTGGATTTTAAGATCTGTAAACAGATCTGAAGATGAGAACAGATAGTTGGGAAGTGGTCCGTTTTCTACAGACAATATACACGATGCAGTGAACATCATTATTGCTCATACGAATATTTGGACTCGTGGATGTTTAATTTTAGTCGCAGCTTAATAATCTCATGAAAGTCTAACTGGAGCGTAGGATGGATCTTTAGTCATAAAATGCAAGACTGCAGTGTTTGTCTATAGGTTTCATTTAGTGCAACCAGACATATGGAAACCGTTTTGTACCAGGGGGATTTATGTACTTTATGGGGCAAATAAAAAAGTATACCCCCCCCGAAAAAAATAAACAAACAAACAAACAAACAAACAAAACGCAGTCATGGGGTTGTTTTATACTTTTCTTTGGTACAGAACAAAAACGGATGGTGCGGACTGTCGGTGCGGAGACCTCCCCCTTAAAACATTCGGGAAAGCAGGGGGTGCATCATCCGGTAATATGCCTTCTTTCAAAAAAAGGCTAGTGAGAGTGCTGCGGCATCCCTAATACAACTGTCTTCCAGGGGCATCCACGTAATAACGTGGAGTATTCTAATATCATAATGAAACTATCAACTTGCTTCACGATTGTTATCTCACAAGTTCGTCTTCGGTTGATGTGGAAGTAGTTTGTGTCTGTGTTTCTGTGTGTTTGTGTATAATTATGGTGTATGTTTGTTTCAGTTTGTTCGTGTGTGTGTGTGTCTGTGTGTGTGTCTGTGTCTGTGAGCTTGTGTGTGTTTGTGCATGGAGCTTCAGAGATTGTATGTGCATACGTGTGCGCGTGTGTGTTTATGCTTGTGTGTGTTTGTATGTGTGGGTGTATGTACGCGTGTATTATGTATATCTAAAAGCCGTGTGTTTGTTTGTGTGTGTGTGTCTCTGTGTGTGTGTGTGTGTGTGTGTGTGTGTGTGTGTGTGTGTGTGTGCGTGCGTGCGTAGTGTGTGTGTACGCACACACACACACACACACACACACACACACACACACACACACACACACACACACACACACACACACACACACACTCGAATGCAATGAGTTGTAAGTTTACCCATACCTGCAAAATGAGAAGGAACCGGTAATTCAGGCAATTGGAGGAGCTTTTCAAAATGTATGTGTTGTTGGAATTACAGCAAAACGTATTCCTATTCCTAATATGATACACGGGGGAATCGTCCTCAAATTGCACACTAATTAACCAGTGGTTTGAAAAGCTACTCTGGTCATGTCTCCTATATTTATTTTTTTAATTGTCACAGAGACATATATGGCTACACACAAATAACACTATGTGTGTACAATGTGTTATTTGTGTGTGGATAGTATATGTGTGCATGTCTCTCTGTGTTTCAAATTTTTGTGACGATTTTCCTTTGTAATATTGCGCTTAAGGAATTTGTGAAATTAAGCTAATGCTATACGTTTTTCAAATAAATGTTGTATTAATGTAGTAGTAATAGCTGACGAAATCCTGAACTAAGCGGGTATCCTTTAGGTATAGTTTTGCTCAATCAATTTTGTAGGACCATGACATGCAAAACGTATTAGCGTTTTTTCAAGTTCATTGTAACTGTGATGACAAATATCCTAACAAAATAACTTATCCAGATCACAAACATGCACAGACAAGCATACAACATAAACATACAAAATACATATAATATAGGTTTTCTATACCTGTTTACATACACACATGTATTTATACATGCATACATACACATAAACATATACCTACACATACGGTACACATACACATACACATACACATACAATAGGTTTTCTCTAACTAAAAACAAATTAAAACCTGATTACATACATATACATACATACACATATTTACATACACACACATACAAACACACACATACCCATACGTACATACATACCTACACACACACATATACACCCCCCCACCCACACACACACATGCATACATGCCCTCACACACACTTAGACACACATACGTATACCAATGTTTGTTGTTGTTTTCTGTGTAATTATTTTGAATTTTGATTACTATGTTTGTTATGTCATGTTTTTACGGAAAGTGTTAAATAAATTGAACTTTGAACTTTGAACCCAAACAGTCGTATATGTACACGTAGACGGGTATTCAAGTTATCGATAAGACAAAACTACAAACAATAAGCCGTCGACGGATATTGCTCAATGAAATATTACGTGAAAATTAATGTTCTTTCTTTTATAATAATGATAAGATTAAAGGGCAGGGACATGATTGGGAGAAATAAAAAATGCCTCTCGAACCAAACTGGTTGAAAGATATACTAGCTGGAGTTTATTTCCCGGCCGGAAGGATTTGCCTTGAATTTGTTTACTAAAGGAGAATTAAGCATGGACATTTCAGCACTTTATTTCTCTCGAGCCCCGAGAGAAATAAATTCCATAGAAAACTACGCAATAAATTTGTCTGTCGCAAGGCATACGGATGGAAGTTATGTTAAAATGAGTCAAATTTTGACTACCAAATTTTCACAGTAGTATCCTTGCACAGTTTACTTGATTCTAGAATAAGTTGGGAACTACCCCCAATCATGTCATTTACCTGTAATCTTGGTGGTGTTGACCAAACGTTTAACAATGATTAAAGTGTCAATTTTTATTAACCCACAACATGTACCAGGTATATACATTTTGTTATTTCTTTTTTTCTCAATATGCTTAGGCCATTTGTCTGGTTTCTCTATTATCAATGGGAAATGGCAAGATTGGCAGTAGTCCTCAAATTACCACACAATGCTCCCAGAATCAAATATATTTTATAAAGTTTGTTTTATAAAGTTTTGATAAAAATTGAATAGTCATACATTTCCTCTCTGTTGGACAATTATTATCATAAAATGCTTTGATTGTGAAATTTCTTGTAAAACTTTCTTATGGGATTAATTTCTATCTGGACCGGAGATTAATGCTTGTTTCTCTACAAGTAAACAAATTCAAGACAAATCCTTCCAACGTGAATATACACTCTAGCCAGCATATATATTGGTATAATGTTTCAACTCGTTTGGTTCTTGAGGCATTTTTGACTCATCCTAATCATGTCACTGCCCTTTAATATAAATATCATCTTTATTTCAAATCAAATCAAATTAAAAAAAGTTACAAACATAAACACCCAGGTCCTCTGCCAAAAGAGAAGGACAGGTTCCTTCTCACCTGGCAGTGGCAGGATTAGAATAATTTCTGTAAAAAGTAAAAGTAATTTCTGTAAAATACTCAATTGAATCAAAACGTAGCTTTATCGAATGAACCCCATGATACTATGATACTACAAGGGCCAAGTATCACACCTGATGCAAACCTCGATGAAATATCATGTAAGACCATCTGCAACTACTTGAGTGCATGTTGCAACAGTTTCGAAGCGATGAAGTGTTCATGTCTCGTCTATCAAGCTGTTTGATAAAACGCGTGGCAAATTCATGTTTGCCCGGCTTTCTGGGCGGGCAGAACAAGCTATTTGTTCACTCGCGGAGAACAATATTGACACATGAAACAGAATGCCAGGCTAAAATGATTTTTCTTTAAGTAATATGTTTTACAAATACACAATAGCCAGTATCTCTGTCAGTTTCTGAAATGAAAGGAGATGCACTAGTTCAACAAAACGCTACTTCTTTCCGCCTCGCCGCAGATATCGGTTCCATGACGGCTCATTGTTTGTCGATGACGATAGATTTGTGAATCGATAGTCGAGCGAGAGGATCGAAACAAAAGCCTCGACTCGCAGGTGTCTGGGGCTCTTTATAGCTTTCATTTTGTAAGCATTATTTCCGGTGCACTTTTAGGAGCAAATCTAGTTGACATTTCTGTGTCGGTTTAATCAATTTTTAGTGGAATCGATGGGTATATTCTTTTGTTAAGATTATCAATGCATATCATTTCAATATAGAGGTTCACTGGCTTGAAAATGCCACGCTGTTCTCATAGTTAGAAAACTTAACTGGTGTGTATGTGTGTTTGTGTGTGTCAGTGCTTGTGCGTGTGTATGTGTGTGATGGTGTGTGTTTGATGGTGTATGTGTGTGTATGTGTGTGCGCGCGCATTATTCTAATAACGAGATTAATCATACACTG
>JZLH01S0151697.1:15869-29646 GCA_001188425.1 Eucidaris tribuloides
AATTCAACAATGGAAGCGCTATTGCGAGGCGAAATTGGTCCATATACGGATAAAGATTCGCTACGCGCAACAAGATAAGATGACACGATCCACTCTAGGGTAGACTCCGGGTTTGCATCAATTTTCTACTAAACTGAAGTGTGCAAAGTGTTTTATGTTTTGTTTCTCGGACTTTTGTTGTTGTTATTGTTGTTTTTTAGTTTGTTTTGTGAAGGTTTCCAGTTAACTTACAGGTATTGTGATTGACGGAGGCCTGGTTTTATCAGTACACAGTGACGACGATTTGCAGGTTACGAGTAACAAAACCACTTAGGAGTTGATGGTTTATGTGCCCCTCGTTTGCTCTGTCCGGTTCTAATCACAATTGACAATTACAGAGCCAGCACAGTAACGATGATTGGGTACAATTTTCCAGAACAAAGAAGATGAAAATATACAACACAGTACAACTGTGGTAAGAGTGGCAAATACAGGCTGAGGTTTGTCTTGATTTGTTTTTTTCTTTTTTATTGAGGGAAGAAGAAAGAAATTTACCAATATTGAATTACAAAAGTTTGACATTATTAGAAATTCGCCTACAGTTCACAGAAAGCTATGAACAAACTTCCGACTGAAGTCACTGTACGTCGCCGCGCAGTTTTTTGTTGTGCCAATGTGAATTTTGTTTTGGTTTTCAAACAGTAACCTTAAACTTTATAATGACATGATTGGGGGTAGTCCTCAAGCTATGGGCTTGAAACTTTATCTCTAGATCAAGTTAACTATGCAAGAAATTCTCCTGTGAAGAATTTGTAGTTTCAAAACGTTAATCATTCTAAAATAATTATGTCAATATCCCTTGTGGTATTGTGTGTGCTCCCTATGGATTTTTATTTTAACCTGGCCAGATAAAATTAAGATTGGCTATGTTTATGTTTTTGATTCTCCTATAGGTAAACAAATTAGAGGCAAGATCCTTCAGCTGGGAATCATACCAGCTTGTAGTACAGTGGTATATATTTCAACTGATTTGGTTCTTTGAGGCTATTTTCAAGATGTAACCAATCATGTCACTAACTTTAAGACACAAACCTAACAATTACCACGTTTTAAAGTGTTGAGGGGTGCTTAGTAATCCTCCAGTGTTGTAGTGTTTTTGATAAGGTCTACAAAATGAAGACTGAAAAATGTATTGTCAGAGACTATTATTATTGCGGTAAAAGTGAAATATCTGTGTAATCAGGCTTTAACAGATTCACCATGCCCATTTCCTGCACATAGTATTACTGTGTGTCGATCCAGGTACTTTTGTACTCACCACAGTGGAATTGGTCCAATAGCAATTTGGATTTAGCCGTTTACACAAACCGCAAAACCAATTTCCACAAATTGAGTTATTAACATCAACATTTACTACTATTACTAGCGATGTACAAATTTGAAGGCAAATTTTACAAGCTGAGCTACAAAATATTTCAGGATTACGCTTAACTTTTTTATATTCTATAGGCCTCGTGTAACGAACTCGGCAAGAGTTACTATAGCGTTGGCATCAACCTCTTTAAATAATGGTGCTGTTATAGAACGATTGATTTCAAGGATGTTTTACCATTTCTATCAGTAGTAGAAGAAGGCGTAGTAGTGAGTAGTAGGTTAAGATAGTAGTTAGGTAGTCAGTAAGTAGTGAGTAGTGCAGTAGTAGTAGTAATTAGTAGTTAGTCTTTTTTTTTTTACAGATTTGTATGTTAGTTTCAGGACATTTTCCTTATTGCTGAATGAAAATAATAAAGTGCAAAATGATTGTATATAGAAAAGAATATGTATTAAACGGCATACTTAATAGAGACATAGAAATTGTACAACACACATGAACTACATAACGATCTACATTCTGAGCTTTGACTGGGTTGAAAATACAATGACATTCTCTCAAGTGTGACGACACGGAGAGCTCTTGCAAAACAGAGACCGACAGTGATAGGTTAAGAAACGTTGGGTTGGGAGGGAGTTTCTATTAATTTGTTTCACGAGCTTATATTCTTTATTTCATTTCAGAAACCTACACAAATTTGTTGGGGATGTCTACCTGCCATAACAAAATTGCTGATTATTTCCACCCATGTATGTCTGTAAAGTGAAAAATTAGGGGATTGGAGAGTCCGACTTGGATATAAACGACTCAAGAAATCAAGAACACTGTTCAATGTTCTGTTTCTAAATTTCGATGGTCAAATGTTTATTATTTTGTTTCACACTCATCATCATTACGGAGGCAAATTTATTGTATAGCTTTGTTTGGTATCAATTTATATTAGGGCTCCAGATTAAGTCCAGTATTAGCGTTAAATGAACGCTTAATTTTACTAGTAACAAATTCGAAGACAAATCTCTTCAGCACTAGATACACTCAAGGTGGGGTGTATACATTGAATATATAATTATGTTTCACTATTTTGTTTTCGGTCCATTTTTTTTTTACTTTACATCATGCCATGCCCTTTAAATAGCTACTGTAGTCTATTCTTGTTTTTTTTTGTAGGTTCCTTTTCTTTTAGTCCTTTGTAGTATAATGCTACATGAAAGCTGCGTGGTTGTGTGTATTTGTGTTGTGGCTGTGTGGTGTGTGTGTTGGTTGTGTGTGTGTGTGTGGGTGTGGTGTGTGTGTGTGTTGTCGTGTGTGTTGTTATGGTGTATATGCATGTGCTGTATGTGTGATGTGTGTGTGTGTGTGTGTGTTGCGTCTGTCTGTCTGTATGGTTGTCTGTCTGTGTCTGGTGTATGTGTCTGTATTGTGGAAATTTATTGTTCGGGACTGAAACAAATGGTGTAGAACTTGACGCCATTGGGCTACTTAGTTAACAGAGGTGTTTTGTCGTTTGCTCGTTCAAACATATCCAAAACCCTATACAATTTTTTTCTTAAGTGTTCCCCTATCAACATCTTCCAATGAACTTCATTGTATCTGTACTCCAATGTGGTATCAGGTAATCATATGGTGATCGTGAGTATATGACATAGTGTTATCGTCGATGTTCGCCATACAACAGACCATTATTATATCCAGTTTTTATCGTTTTAAGTGAGCGTTGGAAAAGGGGGAAAAGGAACAACAGTATGCAACATACCGCATAAACTGCACAGTCGCCGTTGGTCACCGGTTGTTCAACCGTGTATAACACGCTGTTTATTTTAACCGAAGGATTACCAGGGTGCGTGTACTCCTTTTTTTGAGGATCCTTTTTGGAGTGATGAAAGCACTCGGAACCTGCAATCGACTAACAATAATATGAAACATATTATGCGGTATAATAACTAAGTGCACAGTAAAAACGATCTCGTACACGTATTTGTAATAAATTAAAATGATAGTTAAAAATGCCTCGGGCCTTGATATGTAAGGCAATTTCATTTTTGGAAACGATGTTTTTAATTCCCGGTAGGCTCGTTGCATAAAGGCGTTCAACGCAAAGTCTGAGAAAAGAATATCGCGATATTAGATTGCAATGAAACGTGAGCTGTAAACTTAGAAGATTTGAAAACAGACGAGGTATCGGTACGCATAAAGGCCATGGTGGTATTTACTTGGTTATTACAACACCCCTCTTGATTTCGATGGAAGGATTTGTACGACAAAAATTATGAATACGGATACGTCTACAATTGCCATTCTTTGTAAAAGTTAAGCAAGCAAGCAAATCCTTCAAAAATGCGTTATGAGTTTTTTCGAACATTCTAAGCTTAGCTGTACCTTGTAGGTCAAAATTGAAAAGAAGTAATAGTTTCTGTTAAAAATATTCAATCTTAGTTGCAAAAGTGTGTGAAATTCGTGGATGCTTACATCACTTGTAAATGGACAGACACATATTTATCATGACACTTTTGTTACTTGTCTCCTTCTTTTAAAGTAAGATCAGGCCAGAAAAGGGAACACAGTTACACAACATCCAATTTTTGTATTTTTTAATTATGTTTAAATGTATTGAAACAATGTCACTGGCCTCATTACTACTGATCATAGTTTGCTGATGAGTGTGGTGTCTGTGTTATTACTATACTGAGAATAAGCGGTTTTATTTCGTTGTTTGTCATGGATTATAATTAACTGAGAAATGAGCAAATCGGGATGTCTGTTTTCGTTTAAATAGACGTTTCGGTCACAGTCAAGTTTTTGTTTCGGATATTTATTGCCATTCTTAAAAGAATGAGGTTATGGATGACTTTAGTTCTTAACACTGTGCTAAACTCATAATTATGTGGTGAAATGGGCTTAAACACATTTGTGAGAGGGAACCCAATTGTATATGGGCATTATATTTGTGTGTTTAATATGGACTTCGTGAAGCGTATAAACATTTGGTGGGAAATATATTAACGAATGGTCCCGGACACAATTTGATTACCACTGATGTGAAATTAGGAACCAAAACAGAACACGTGATACTGCACAACGAACATTATTTTGGAAGTGGTGCCTAAAGAAGACAATTTATCATAAAAACAAACTTTCGCATGTTATTTCATCACGTTTATTTACCATTTCATTATATTTTACAGCAATAGCAATATTCCGAGTATAGTGCCCCGTTGTCTTAGATTATGGATAACAACAAAAAAATTGTTTTTGTGAATATACATTTAATTCTCTTTTTCAACAATTGCGTTTCTCCCGTATGTTTATTAGGTGCCACCGTAAGTTTTCTCATAATATTTTCTATAGTGGTATAAAAATTGCTTTATAAGCACATTACTTTACACCAAAAGAGGCTACGTTGTGCTTTAAACAGCTGTCCTTTATCAATATCACACAAATCGTCCTCTGTACAAGGTCATGTCATCTACGGATGTAACGCCATAGGATCTGTATAGAAAAATGTTTTCTTCCAGAAAAGTAGAATTGCCCAATGATTAGGTTATCATAATATCAAAAAGTTGGTTCATCGATTACTGAGCTTACGAAACTCATTGAAAGATTGCCGCCCCCCCCCCCCGATTCCTCCTCAATAATGTATTATTTCTGTCGATCCATCATTGGGCTTTTTGTTTTGTTGTAGTGTCCATCACAAATGGAGAATATATCAGAAAGTGTTATATGATTCGAGCGATTACAATTACATTACAAGATTTGTCGTCCCCGCTCCCCAATGATTACCATTTCTGCGTCCGATGCATTTGCTACTTTGTATTTAGTTTCCTGTACATCAAAAAGGAGTAGATAAAACATCATCCCTGAAACGGGCGGAAAAATATAATTCTATACAATTTTTTTTCAAGTTTTTTCTTAGTATAATTATCCATAACTGAACATAACAATTACTGCGCTTTTATGCTGTATTTTAATTGGTTCCGGTGTATGTTTATTTTTCAACAAGACGTGTATGGTATGTTAGAGGATTCCCAAAATATCGAGTCAGGTAATCAGTTGACAATTTCAAGTTATATATCAGAGGGAACGGATAAGTAGCGTTCAATGAATAGTTTCGATTACGCCACAGATGTTGCTTCGGCTATAGAATCATTAGCCAAGGAATTCTTTTGCTGCGGTAAACAATTGCATTGTGTAAATTACACTGATATATACCTAGAAGAATCACACAATTAATAAGGACCTTAGCAAAGTATAGGAGCGTGATCTCAGTTGGTTGGAATTATAGCTGACGCGATAGACGTTCAGATTTTCGACTTTCACAGATTACAAATCCCTAGCCTTACTTTCGACCATTTACAGTGCATGGATATTCATCGTTTTTTATGTATATGTGAATTTTATTTTTCAATTTACAAATGTTGTACCACAGGGCGTCGATCCATGTTTCGGGAATGGCGGGGGGGCCGAAAGTGAAAAAAAAATAAATTGCAAATACAGAATTTTGCGGTCAGGGCGCAGCCGAAAAATTGACAATTTGCTATTGTTTTTATTAGCATTTTCATGCTAGGTTAGATGGTTGTAGCAGTGCTTTTCAATACTTTTTAATCGGAATGCTTTGCATTGCTATCATAGCATTTTTCAATTGGCAAAATTATTGGGGGCAAATCGATATGTTTGCCCCCCCCCCCACCAATAGTTTCATGTGGCGGTGGCCGTGGGACTGCCCCCTTGCCACCCAGGTATCAGCGCCCCTGGTGTACCATAGTGCATTCATGACATGACATATTTAGACAAAGTCTCATGTAAGTTAGCTATTCATATTAAAACCAATACATGAATACTGAACAGAAGTTCATGGTTTGCACGGGCTATGATGGACAGAGGTAACTGTTTGTGCTCAATACAAAATTGTTATGTAATACTGATCTTTCAGAGTGTCCACGGCCATTTGTGTTTTTGTGTACGCTGGATGCTGCCGCACAATACGCGATTCCTGCCTTTATTATAAACAGGCTACGTCAAGCATCCAAACAACGTCAACCCTTTCGAGATGAACTCGAAATATGATATTCCCCTACTTTATGCGGGTGGGTCACCGTTGAAAGCCAATTTTGTTTTTGTGGTTTGGTTAATTTGTGCGACTATGTACGCGGCAATAAAACCTACCACGCCGTGCGTCTCCCGGTGTCGACCAGTATCCCGTCTTTATTTGCGCTCTCTTCAGCCCTTTGTCCGAGCATTGAACAAATGTATTACAGCCGCCGGCTCAGAAAAGAGCGAGGCATTCATCACGGTTGCCATGGAAACCACCGAATTCCGTCACTGATCTACGACCGCGGCTTTTAGAGATTTGTGTACGCGACAAAAGGAGAGAAGAGAAAAAATAGCGACAATAGGTCGAGAGATGGAAGGACGTTGCTTGCCGCGTGTCCATCCGCCGGTATTAGATATAGCGCATGCACCCGAGATGTGCACGTTTTTGATGTATTAGGGTATTCGTTTGATGGATTACTTGATAATTATAAATGATAGTCACTATACTAATGCATTATTGCATAGTTTTAAGAAAAAAAGTTCATAGCCATTTGAAAGTGAGATGAAATGCATTCGCAGAGATAACGCCAGGCGTTATAATTTCTGCTACAGTTAGCCTGAGGAAATCGGGATACTTTCCATCCAGCGCTTGTAGTTGCAACGGGTGTCAAGCCTATAACGGTTGCCCAAGGTATTATCCAATCAATTATTTAATTTCAGAATAATTGTGATTTTTATGCTCCAAGAACTATCATTTTCAGAGCCCTCCCCTATTATAAAGGTCGATGGGTTTTGTGTGGATAACAGTACTAAACTGTGCGAATGTTATTTGATCCTAGATATGAATTGAATATTTAATTTTGTTTGGCTGCAATTATTTGTGAATGCACAGGATTATATTTGAACGTATGATATAAAACGACCAAGTCTCATCTTTATATTCCCTAAGCAAACCAAATTATGAATTTATTAAACCAAAGAAGAAGTGTATAATATACTGATATCTAAAATTACGTCTCGAAATGGTTGATAACTTGGGTTGTATCTTTTGGTTTTATATGGGACAAGCTAAAGATCAATTGTCCAAAATGAATTGGTGTTTTATATCAGAAACTATAGTTGAGCCTATAATTTACAGAGCCCATTTAAAAGGTGAAACTTTGCTATCTTAGCTATGTAATATACTGACAGTGTTGAATGGACACTAATAGAAACCATAACACATAACTTCAAGACAGTTATGCTTCGCTCTTTGAAATAATTATGTACAGAATAAAAATCGGCAACATTGAAATTTCAGCTGACGAAATGTCTGCAAAACAGCAGTCTAGTTCGCGAAAACTTAAATGTTCGTTCAATGATTTTCACGTTGAAAGCACAGTACGGTAACAATCGCTTTGAGACTGCATTTTCTCAGCGACTTCATTTTAGATCTTATCAGGGCCCTTGGTGGGGGGGGCAGTCAACGAATCATGTGGCTCAGATTTTTGTGAAACTTGGACATTGTTATACGGGAGGGTATGTATGTATCTATTTTTCCACTGTCTCGCTGGGCTGGTTGGTGAGATGCTGAGGTTTTTGATCAAAACTGTTGGGTTGGGATTAGTTGGATAGCAGGTGGATACATGTGTAATGGGGGATGGAAGTTTGAGGTGCTGGTCGTACGCGGACCACTAATTTTGGACGGGGGAGGGGTAGTTGAGGTGGCAAGGCTTATATTGTATATGTATGTTTTGTTTTTTGTGTTATATATTATTGTGTATATATATGTTATGCTTTGTTGTTATTGATGTATTTACATGTAGCTTTTATGCAGCATGTTTGCGAAGTAAAGAAAATAAATATAAATACAGTAATAGACGTGATTAGAGATCACAAGGATTTTTTCCTTCTTCTAGCCTCCCGCGTACCAAGCAGAGTCGGTAACACGGACGCTCCCTTTTTGCATTTTTGATCCATTCGTCATACTCTGAGTAGTAAGTCTGTGATTTCTGTCGATTTTAAATGTCTTCCATGAAGTTCTCACGTCACTCTCTGTCAACACATACACAAATGCGCAGCAAATACATTGCAGACTCCTCAATGACTAGTGAAAATCCATTCTTCGTTTGCTGTGAGTGTTCTTTTAAATAATAGATGGACGTGAGTGGGCTGTTGGAAGAATAATTCGGTAGAATTCCTGGATAGGTCAAAAGACTATAACGAGTACGATTCAGAGTTTTACTCACTGCTTGATTGCCAACTGGGAAGTGTCATGTCAGTTCGACATCAAAGTCTTATGTCAGTATGAAACGTCAGTAGGCTATAGTTTTGAATTAATGGTAAAAAAAAATGAAATTCTTTTACATTATAACGTCTTTTAGATACACCTATATATCAGTGCCCTTTATATATATTGCTCGCTCTGAGATTTCAGAACATTTACTCAAAATAGTTAAAAATGTGCGGGGGGGGGGGACGCCAAGCATTTTCATAGGTATTGTAATACCAGCTAGATGCTTCCTTTAATCTTGAATATTCATAAATTGTCAGCTATAAACATTTCAGTTGTTTTGATGTTGTTTCTTATGTCTGGGGGTGAAAATAAAGTACTTATGTGAAGATTGGACAGAAAAAACTTGTTGGTCTGATGTATATAACTATACTTTGATTTAATTGTATTTTTTTTTTTATGAGTATGATTGTAATTACTGCAAAATTCTGACTGTTATAACCAGTTATTATTTAAGCTTCTGTAATTAAATGGCATACAAACCTTATATAAAAAAACTTTTATAAGGACTTCCAAAAAAGTATTTGCAAAAGTTTTACGCAAAATTGTTTTGAATTTTATCTTCCTCCTGTTTAATGGCTCGGAGATCAGCAATATACATGTACAGTATTTGCCAGGCATAGGCTATAGTTATGGCGAGAATGATTAAATTTGAGAGAGAGTAAAAGAGTTGGGAAATGACGGCGGATATTGTTCAAATTATTGGTTGAGTGTTTGTACTCCTGGTAGATGAAAAAAGAGTCCCTGAAAGTAGAGATTTTATTCTGAAGAGGGTAATAATGACAACTGTTTTTCATATTGTCGTTGGAATTTTGCTTTCCTTATTGCGTCATGAAAATGGCATTTTTTCATATAGTTACTCAAGCACACTAGTATTTTAGTGTCTCGGTTACAAATGTGCAGTGAAGGAGAAAAATTAAATTATTACGATTATTCAGGTGTTAATGTTCGATATTGTGCAAGATGAACTTGTAGCGCGGCAAGAGTTCAAAAAAGGACGGGTCTCGGATCGACGATATGACTTTAAAAAGTTCATATCGGTCTTATTCCTGTTGAAAACCTAGTCAAGAGATGTATTTTTGTCTGGGGACCTATGGAAAATGAATTAGATGAAGTTTCGTCGTGAATTTGAACCAATAATTCTAAGTTAAACTGTGCAAGAGTTACAACGGTGTCAAAGGAAAGGTTGATTTTCCGTAATTATAAGTGTCTGTTGAGATCGTATCATTTCATATTGTGTGTATGTGTCTTTTTTGTGATGTTGTGTATCTGTGTATGTCTTGCTGTTGTGTGTTATGAGAGTGGTATATGTACATGTGTATGTGATGACATGTATTGTGTTTTGTAGGTGTGTGTGGGGGAGGATGTGGGTGTGTATGTTATGTGTGCTGTGTTGTGTGTGTGTTGTGCTGTGTGTGTTGTGTTGCGTGTTGTGTGTGTGTGTGTGTGTGTGTGTATGTGTGTGTGTGTGTGTGTGTGTGTGTGGTGTAGAGGTGTGTGATGGTGTGTGTGTGTGTGTGTGTGTGGATGTGATGTTTTGTGTGTGGTGTGGTCTGTGTGTCTTGTGTGATTAGTTTTTATGGAATATTATGTTTATGCGGTATGTCATAGGTTACGTGTGCGCTTTACATGGTCGCTTGCAGTAGACGCTTGTCACATTTAGAACAGTATGCTGGTGAAATTGATAATGCACCTATTCTTCTTCTGGAGGAGTGTCATTAAAAAATCACTGATTTGCACTTCAAAATGTGATGATAATATTAAATCTGTCATAAAGGCTAAAATAAGGAGAATATGTTCATAAAACCGATTGAATGCAAAAACCATAAGACACGACCAACGGACGGCATTCAGATACACTTTCATACATTGATTTGTAATCATTATTATTGTCGTGCATGGAATATTACGCTATATTATATTAGTAGTTTAATAGCAGTAGTAGAATAGTAGTTACTAATTGTTGTAGTAGTGTGTAGTAGTGTAGTAGTAGTAGACGGTAGTTATTGTTATTGTTGTAGTTGATTGTAGTGGCTAGTTGTAGTAGGTTAGTTATATGTTATTGTTGTTTTGTAGTAGCGAGTAGTAGTGGTGCTTAGTGGTAGTGGTGAGTAGTTCAGTAGTGGTAGTAGTAGTAGTAGGCGTAGTAGTAGTAGTAGTAGTAGAGAGTAGTAGTAGTAGAGTAGTAGTAGTAGTA
Organism: Eucidaris tribuloides; assembly: GCA_001188425.1. Taxonomy (NCBI): domain Eukaryota; kingdom Metazoa; phylum Echinodermata; class Echinoidea; order Cidaroida; family Cidaridae; genus Eucidaris; species Eucidaris tribuloides. Next base: position 26,718 of record JZLH01S0151697.1, read on the forward strand.
GTAGTTGTTGTTGTCGTTGTTGTAGTTGTGGTGTGGTAGTAGTGGTAGTAGTGTCCGTAGTAGTAGTAGTAGTGAGTAGTAGTAAGTAGTAGTAGTTGAGTAGTAGTGAGTAGTAGTAGTAGTAGTAGTAGTATAGTAGTAGTGTAGTAGTAGTGGGTAGTAGTTATGTTGCAGTTGGAGAAATAATTAGTATTTACATGATTGATATCATATATACAATTCCTTTATTTTAGATAGGCTATAATGAAGATTTCTGTGCACATGTTGCTAAATACAAAATTAGGTGAGTACAGAGGAAACGTATTTTCTTTTACACGCGATGTTGGTTAAAGAAAATAAAGAAGTAAATATCACATATTTTCGTTGCGCTTGTTAGATCACTGAGCGAAGGCTTCAACTGTGAGCTATGCGAGTCGCTTTTCTCCGTCGGTCTGTCGTTTCGTCGTGCGTCGTGCGTTCGTGCGTCGCTGCGTCGTTCGTCTGTGCGTGGTGCGTAATTTGACCTTTTTATCTCTTAGTTCAAAATGATGATTGAATAATTTGCCCAACTTAGGCGAGTGATCCTTAGGGGTTGGGAATTCAAGAGTCCTTCAAATGGTACACCTGGCTTGGGAGCCAGGGGCAGGGCCCTAAGGGCGAAGTAATGGTAGTTTTCAAACATTTTTTGCTTAGTCCAGAAATAGTTTGAGCTAGCACTGTTGCGATAGACTCTTGCTGCTGAATTAGGTATCCTTCAGTGACAATGTCCAGAGTGGCACCGTTTGGCCTCCAAGGGGGGGGGCAAAAAAGTTTTGGGGTTAGGGCCAATGAAATACTGTACATTCACATAATGGATTTAGACCAACTTGGTGAGATGACCTTACGGGGGATAGAGGGTTCCTTAAATTGTAGCACCTGCCACCCTCCCCCGGGGGGGGGCAGGAGAGGCAGGCCATAAGTCAAAATAGTAACTTTGCTACCCACAAGCCATTTGCCAACAAGAACATCAATGTATTTGGGGCAAGGGTCAAACGTCACGCTATTTATGTCAGAAGGTAAATGTGGAGATACTAGGGGCGTACATTGTTTTTTAAAAATGAATGGTTAGAAATAATTTGTAAAATTAGTATTACTGGCAGTTTTTCAACTGGCATTTTGGGCTCGTTCGGTGAGCCTATAGTATCTGGCTGCCAATGGGCCAAACTGATATAACTGATACGTGTATGTATGTCAGTTTTAAGTTCACTTTCATTGTATAACTGAGTTTTGTTTTCAGTGAGGACATAGAGAGTTTGCGAGACTAAGCCGAGCGTTGTGCTCCGGGGCGGCTTGTTTAATTGTCTTTATTCTTTATTCTATGGCTTGAGAAATCGGTACTATTTATTGATGTTGAAGATCTCTCTACATTGTGGAGCCCCATTAAAAAAAATCAAACTTTGCTATTGACTATATCTGACGTGTCTGATAGTTTTGAATGGACCAAATAAACCTAGAGAACACAAAATTTTAGAATTGTTCTGTCATCGTAACGTGTACAGTTCATGATAAATCGGGTACATGAATTATTGTCTGTTATTTCTGACTAAAATTATGAAAGCAGTCTACGGGGGGAGGGGGACTAAAATGATCGGCGCATGTTTTTCCTATTTGAAGTACTAGTGGTTATTTTGAGACTCGATGTTTTTGTTCAGGTTCATTTCAAGACCTTATCAGAAGCACAGGTGCATGTGGAATCATGTTAGCTCGATGTGGTTTGTTTTGTTTTGGGGTTTTTTTACACCGAAACGGTGTTATACGTGACATTATACTTTTTTGGCGGAATTGGTTTATCACCATTCTTAAGATTTCGCATATAAATTAGTACATGCTATATGTGTGTGTTATATATCAGTTATATATTGTTACTATGCACCCGGATTTATAGGTGATTGATATGATATTTAAACGTTTTATCTGCTGTCATGGATAAAGATCTGAAGTTTCTTGGAGATAAAGGATGAAGTGTGGCTGATAAAAAAGACTAGTTTCACATTTTATCACCCGTCAAAAAAAGATCGCGCACATTATGACATGTAGTGAACTGAAGACACTGACAAACACAAACGCACACACAAACAACACAACACACACAGCACACCAAAACACACACACACACACGCACACACCACACACAGACCACAACACACACAATACACACAAAAAACACCATTTATTGAGGTTTTTTTTTTGCTGATTGCTGAAGTGGAGACCAATCCAAGTCGCTTGAGCGTATGCACACGATTTTCCTCCTGGGTGACTCGAAATATTTGATTATTTATAATATGTTCCTTAATTGAACTATCACACGCTGTCATTTTGTGCGCGGGCTGCTCTCATGAAAAAGAAAACAATTTCCAATTGTTTTCTGACAAAAGGGGATCTCATCTTCGTTCTCGTATGTAGTATATTCATAGTTCTGTTCAAGGATTTTGTAACAAGGCAAACTTTTAAATCCCACGTTTGGTTTTGGTAGATGGTGAAAAATAAGATTTGGGAGTATTGTATTTTTAGATAATGCCCTGAAAGTCACGCGCACTGGCACGCTTCCATTTTGAGCAATTAGAAACAAAATTATAAAATAAAGAGTTTGTGACTGAAAACCATGTCCAATGGGTATGATGTTGTTTTCTGATCTCTGAGGTGACAATAGAATTCTTCATCTAAAATTAATGAAAAAGGTTTTGATCAACCAAAATTTTACTTGGGCTTTGACATCATTTAGTGAGTTCCTAGTGTAATATTTTGTCTATACTATTCTCGAGCGAGTGTGGGAAGAGATTGGTTTGGGCAAAATATAAAATGTTTAATCTCACGTAATGATAACAATCAAATATTGAATTCTGTTGGAGAACAACTCAATCTCTTTCCCTCTCCGCCATGCCGTCCCACCCCATCCTGTACACCTGCGCCA
>JZLH01S0151700.1:11934-25855 GCA_001188425.1 Eucidaris tribuloides
AACACTTGAAAATGCCTCAAGAACCAAATGAGTTGAAATATATACCAACTATACACTAGCAGGAGTGGATCTCCCACCAGGGAGGATTTGTCTCTAAATTGTTTACTTAAGGAGAATCAAGCATAAACCTAGGAGTATCTTAATTTTATCCAGGAACGATAAAAATAAGCCCCATAGAGAGCCACACAGCAGGTTTCTGTGCTATGAGTGATATTGACATTGTTTATTTTTAGAATGAGTGAACGTTTGACGAGATTTTCACAGGAGAATCCTTGCATAGTTTACTTGATTCTAGAGTACTTTCAGCCCAAGTTGAGTACTACCCCCAATCATGTCATATACCTTTAAACAATAAATTCAGCTAAATTTTGGAAACCAAGAATAAAAGAGCTGTAAACTGAAATCTCCCTGGTACAGTCTTAAAAATCAATCTCTCTGATTGATGGTCCATACAAGTATGTGTGTGTGTGTGTGTGTGTGTGTGTGTGTGTGTGTGTGTGTGTGTGTGTGTGTGTGTGTGTATGCGTGTGTGCGTGCGTAGGTGCGTGCGTTTGTAATCCCTTCAAAATGGGGACACAAGTATGACAATCCTACCTAGTGCAAACGATTGCAAATTCGATAAGCAATAGTAAGTTGGCATCATTTTTTTAGGTTCCTTGCACGAAAATTGTCCCTGATTGCATGCCAAATATCACACACAATTTTACAGACATAGGCATCCCCGGTTGGGATGGAGTGTGTCCTCAATTGGTGGTCAAATATCGCGTGTGTACATCCTCACATGTCCGTTTGGGAAGGATTACAAGTATGTGTGTTTGCGTGCGTGTGTGTGTCTGTGTGTGTGCGAGCGTGTCTATAAAATTATGTCTGTGCTTCGCAAACAAAATGTTAACCTTGACTTTTAGGCATCGAGAGTTGAGTAGTTTAAAGATTTGTGCATTGCTAATACTTAAATGATCATACTCTAGATTGTTGGTGTTTATCCTACGGGTTACTAAATTTGCCGTCCAAAATTCACACACAACATCTACATTCTGGGAACAATTACTTTAAACGACCTTTTTATTGTCTTGAGATTTTATCTTCAAAAACTGACAAACCTCTAGGTGAATGTTCTTTGTCAGCACTAAAAGGAGGTATCTCACTGGCCTGGAGACGACGAGTTGGCGACTCGAGTCTCCGCTAGTCGCGGCAACGTCGCGGCGACATCTCTGCGACATCTCTGCAACATCTCCGAGTGTCCGGGGAGTCGCGAGAAAATCAAACATGATCGATTTTTGTTTGGAGACTTCATTCGGTCTCATGCAGGTCCTCAGGAAGTCGCCTTCAGCGACGCAAGCCATTTTTGATCTATCGAGTCGCCTCGCGACTGAAGAGTCGCAGGAGTCGCGGCGACGTCTCCACCAGTGATATCGGGCCTTAAATTACAAATAGGCATTGATTGCAGGAATTGTTTTGCTGAAAGGATAGTCTTCAATGCTTTTCAGTCATGTAACTAAACCATAATACATATCTGACACAATGTGTATACGTTTTGTAGTAAAAGTACATGGGTTTGTTAATACCAAAGAAAATGTTAATGTGAAACTAACCTCTCGATTTAAATTCAATTAAAGGCCTCTAAATGACAATGGGCACTCGGATGCTACATGTATTTCGTGACAATCAACAGTATTTAATTGACGGAGAAGTCAACAAGTTAAAGAAGAGATATACAAAATAACCTCGAACAAAGTATATAATATCAAAAAGGCTGAGGAATGATTATACGGAAAGTCATTCCTCCACTTTACGAGAAAAGGGGAAATATATAATCCACCACATCGAATCATTCTTGTTCTGAAGTTACCACTTACTGTTTACCGCATTGGAGTAAACTACGTGTAGTACAATGTATAATGCAATCATACTAAATTTACATTCTGGGGCTGTTACAGTGAAAACAACAATACAATATCGAAAATCATTCTACCTTCCTCTGTTTTCTGAACGAGTAGAGGGGAAAAATATATGCATGTGTATATACAGTGTGGCCCTGAAAGAACGCAACACTTGGGATCGTTAATTTCTTCTACATCATCGCCAAAAATGTAATTGGTTTTGTTTCATGGGTTAGAACATTCTCTTTCCAACAAAATGATACCATATATCGTTGATTTTTAGTAAGGCATTTGGATCCTAGGGCCACTTTTCTGAGGTATTGTCATTTCCCAAATTTAATACTTTGTCCACTCCACCGATCCTCGGAATATCGAAATATTCTCTCGTTACAGCGTGCCATAGAATAAGCACACCACAGGAATGCCTCGCTTTGATGAAAATAAAGCTGTCAGCTTAGCCGATTTTATGGCATGCTACGTCGCGATAAATCTCGATGTTCCGAGGATCGGTAGAGTTGAAAAAGTGGGAAATTTGGGAAATGACATTGCCTCAGAAAAAAAATGACCCTAGGATTCAAACGCCTGAACTAAAAATCAATGACCATGGTATCAGTTTGTTGGAAAATGAATGTTCTAACCAACGAAACGAAACACGATGACATTTTGCTGATGATAGTGAAAAAATTAGCGATCGCAAGTGTTGCATTCTTTCTGGGCCACCATGTATAGTTTTGGTTTTTGCACGAAAATACCAGTAGAGAAATCACTCAAATTAGTATCCCATCGACTTCGAACCCCTAGACTTAACGTTTTTGAGACTGATTTATTTATAGATTTATGTGTACCCTATCATATGAAGATATGAACTGATTTTAATCCATACACCATTTTCATTTATTTTTGCCTTGAAAAGTATTGTTATCTGCAATTTAGTGTTGGTTTTAGTGTGATAGGTCATTTATACAGGCCAGACCCCATTTAACTCAAATAAAAGTCTTGGTTATTGGATGACAAAACCATAAAACTTAGCACAGATAGAATGTAAATGCGGGGGCTTTTATTTCTACATCTTGCGATGACCGAGCCTCCGGGAAATTTCATTGGGTGTGCCTATCTCCAGGTTGAAACGGCTGTGAAGGGCCTCTGCATCTCCAGCGCCGGGGTGAATTGGTGTATTGGCAATGCCACTGGGGGCAGGATTCAGGATAAAATCTCCTGGACAAGAAGAAGAAGGGGATCGAGCAGGAGGAGGAGGGGAAGGAGGAATGAAAAGAAGAAGAATAAGAAGAAAGAAGAAGAAGGAGGAGGAGAAGGATAATTATATTCATAAAAAAAACAGTAATCCATTTTTCAACTAATTTCGTTTCTTACAATCAGTTCCGTTTTTGTCTCACTTAGACTTATTCACGTATAGAACTTTTGTATTTCTGTTAGATGTATATACGTACTGGGTACATGTAGTGGAGATTAGACTGCAAACTTGCTAATAGATCACTGAATTTTGATCACACTTTGTGTGTATAGGAATATCCATGTTATAGGAGTGAGGTCAAAGGTCAGTATGAAGTCAACCATTGTCTTTAGGTCTTACAGTATTTAATTGATGGCAAGGCATAAGCGAGAATTGTGAACCACATCACCTGGCTGGACGAGAAATGTTAAAGTGGTACAAACCAATTAATTTCAATAAAATTTTCATTGCAAGTCAACCCGCTTGTCATGAATGCATGTATTCTCCCAACATTTACATCACTGATTCTTAGCTTCAGGTCAAATCAAATCTACTCCAAAGTTCTAAATGGAATACGTTGAAAAATAAAGGTTCACATTTGCACCCTTACAGCAGTATCATTTTAAAGGAGGAAACTCGCGCACTTACGTGACCAAGGTTCAATTTTGCACCTTACCTTTTTATTTTTTCACCCAGGGCAGAAAATTAGTTTGCAGCCTTTACGGTAAAATTGTGAAGAAAAGTGCATATGTGCACCCCGATGGCACGGATGAAACGTGTACTCCAAAATATGCAAAAATCAGCTGATTGCCCGTTAAACATGTTAAATGGTTGTAAACTGTTTCTCTGGTGCTGGACGGCAAAGGTACACACAATAGAGTGCTGCTACGAGGTGCAAACTTGAACCCTTATTTGGGGGGATAACAAGAATTATATATTCATTTGTGTCTCAAATCATCCTTTTCCTTACTTTTACCGAAAGTAAAGGTGAAGATTGAGTTTAGATCTTGACAAGATGTGAAGTTCGCGATAAACTGCAGGATATGTCAAATTAACTGGTCGGAAAGGTCAGTTATATTAGTTAAAATTCAAGGTAATAATATTGCCTGCTATTGAAAGATAATATTGTTTAAACAATCAGATTTGAATTGTGTTTAGTAACGTAATGATACTGAAAGAAATACAGTGTTATCAAACAAACCCGAGCAGACATCACAAATGGCGTCGCGTGTATCACTGGCGTAAATCCCGGGGAAAATGGGGGATTATATCCCCCCCCTACTTTTCGAGGCGGGGGATATGGCCTATACAATCATCTCCCCCCCCCCCCAATTTTCAAGTAAAAAAAAGTATATATTTTTTTTTATTAATTAATCATTGATAAAATTGCTATATAGTGAGAATTTCTCCTGAAATGCGTTTAACATGCTTAAGATCGTCCAATTTTAATTCTAAAAACTCAAAAGCTCCTGGCTCGGTCGCTTCGCTCCCTCGCTTGCACTTTCCCTCAATAATTTAACATTTCGGCCCGGAAAATTCCTGCGTATGGCCTTTTTCAAGGTCCACTGTATGATATATAGTTATAATCAATCATTTTGAAAATGTGTAGTTCCGATTTTTAACTTATATTTATTCTAAACGTTAGTTTTAGAATGAAGTATTATACTGGCAGACATGCAGAGACCAGCAATCTCAACTGCCCGAATTAAAGAACACTGTCGTAAATTGGGAAATTGGGAGGAGGGGGATTGGGGGATATATCCCACCGCTTTTCGGGAAGGAGGGGGATGTTCTGTACAAATATACCCCCACTATTCAATAAGTCTTTTTGTGTTTATTCAATTATTACTAACATTCATATTTTTCTTAAATGCTAAAGATATTGTTATCTGAATATCCTGATGTTTCCGGTTTAATATCTCTCATTCATGTTCATTACTAACGTGTTTTCCATTGGTCCAAATGGGCATTCTATCCATATCCCTATTTAGTGCACAGACAACGCAAAATGTAGGCCTAATGAAACATCTTATTACATGTATCAACAAAATGCAGAAAACAAACTCAGATATTTTCACGTGAGGACATAAGGAGCCAAATCGTTTTTTCAGTTAAAACAATTGTCATTTTTTCCACCTCTGACAAGCCTCCCCTGTGACAATAGCCTTTTTCACATTTTTAGAGGCACCTGTTCTAATTTACGTGCCACTACCGCCTTTTGTATAGGCCTAAGTGATACTGATTCTTTAAATGCCCCCTTTTCCTCTTTATTTTGTGTCCCGAATTTGAAACGACTTAGAGAAACTTACTGATTTTTTTTTTCAGGCTCGCTCGCTACGCTCGCTCGCCGATATTTGATGTTTGAAGGTCTTTTCAGTCTCTGAATTTGAGACATTTCAGAAACATTTTCCCCTTTTATAAGTTGTTATTAGTCACCATGCATTCTCACAGGTCCTAAAATTTTTCTCGCTCGCTTCGCTCGCTCGTTCATTGATATAGGCCATGAAAACACAACTGCATGATTTAATACTATGATATTTACTGTTTTTATATTATAAACAGCAAAAACAGCAAAACATCGAGAAACACATTATGTGAAAGGTCTAAAATGTAATAACAATAAAAGCTATATGCCAAATTTAAGGTAGAAATAGTGGTATTTTTGCACGTTGTAGGTGTCCCCTTTTCAAGAAATAACCCTCGATTTTGGGGTGTCCCCAAAATTTGGAAATTTCATCGATAATCCCCCCACTCCTCGGACCGGATTTACGCCCATGGCGTGTATTATCAAAGTGGTGCGGTTAGTTTATCATCTCATCGCGGTAGTCATTGCTGTATTTCTTCCCAATCTGAGGATGATCGGTTAGTCAAGGAGAGACATGAACATATTTCGAATGTAAGAAAGCGCTGTTTTAGTGAAGGTTGTCACTTGCCAGACAGTGTGTCAACTAACTGTCGACGTGGTTCTTGCCCACTCCCCCAACAACAACAAAATCTGTTACGGAGAGGTGATGATATGTGTTATTGACTCTTGTTACTCGGTTTTGTTACTACACACTAAGAGAAATAGGTTCAACTTTGCACCTTCAAAGGTGCAGACCAATGTCACACTGGGAGCACCTTTAAAGGTGCAAAGTTGCACGTAAAATGTGCATGATTGCACCATAGAAAATTAGAAAGTATTCTTCTTTTTCTTGCAAACCGTGTGTGTGAACCACAATTTACGTTTATTCGAGTGTTATTTATATTATTTACATTATAATACAATTTATAACATTTACATTTACAAATATTTATAAACTCGTACAAATGTGACCCTGCCGGGGCTCGATCCTGCGATCTTTCGCGTGTGAGGCGGACGCTCTACCCACTTTGCCATCAGGCTGGCCGGGAAGGTGTTTATTATCATTTTCATCCTTTAAGGTGCAAACCTGGACCTATAGGCAGTTTTCGTAATATGTTCAAATTCATGCATACCTTTTAAACAAAGGTTGTTCTTGATAACCTGAAAGCTTGTCTGAGCTTGTCCGACATAGAAAATAGTATAATGTATGCAAGTTGCATTTTCAGTATTGAAATTGTATTCATAGAAACAGATGAAAGAAATAGCTTATCACCAGGCTTCGGAAGAGAAAACATCCATAAATTTGAATACATTATGAAAGTGATCTGTTGGAGGCAAAATGTGCACCTAAAAGGTGCAAACTTGCAAACATGATGGAATGGGGCGAGCGCTCAGCCGTGAAAGGTGCAGATTTGCTCAAATACCGCGGCAGAAATTGCTATGCACCTATTTCCGCAAAGTTGCACCTTGTACGCACCTTTATAATACCCCAGGAAAGAAAATGTTTGGTCGAAAGTTTCAACACTTTCTCACATTCTTTGATCGTAACTTAATAGTCAAATGTATTCGTCATGGTCAAGTTGGTGAAAGTGTTTTTAACACAAAACTCCGGAAATGTAGAATGTTCAACCCCAATGCCAAACTTTCAATAGTAGGCACCGAAAAGTGTTAAAACTTACTTTCTGCTGGAGTCCTCTTGTCACTGGATGATCGTGTATGTCCTGGAGTATGAAAAAAATAGCCAAATGCTCTTTTTAAAGTTATTTAAATATATTTTCTACTCTTACCTCCGTGATCTAAGGCATGACTCACTGTTCCTCATTATTATTGCGCGTAACTTCAAGACCACCACTGGTTGACATTTTTTTTTACCATGCAGCCAATTTCACATGAAAAGGGGTTAATTGTGCGACTTTGCCCCGGATAAAATAAGGTGATCGTACAGAAACAATTATTCAAACTTCTTGTAATAATATAAGAAATTCGGCATGACTGCATGTAAAGTTTTCTTTTAGGGCCGGTAGAGTTCTGTGGGCATTATAGTGTTTCAACGAAAAATAAAATGTGGAATGGAAGCATTCGTCTCCGACCCTTCCCGATCCGGCCTTGTCTAGTTCTCTAGGAGTATTAATTCATATATTTTCCACGCGAAATACTCCAAAATGCAACACAAAATGAACTTTGAATGATTTCGCATTGGCATTCCCAGCCGTCGAAAAAACCAGTTAAGACCAGTGGACAATGTACCAGTGAAAAACCAGTAGAGCGAGTGTTCAACTGGTTTTCAACTGTTTTAGATATGGAAATAGAAATTTCTACCAGTTGGGAACTGGTACCAGTAGGAAATACCAGTACCCAACTGGTCTCAGTATCGATCATACACATTGCCATCTGGCTTCGGTATCGATCACATTAAATGCTTTGCACAATCAAAATTATATCAATTTTCAACAAAAATTTCAGAAATTTATTTCAATTATCCATTAAATTCACTCCTCACTACGAAATTGGTAGTACAGAGCTGTTATTGAGAGCAGTGGTGTTAAACACCTTCACTAGGCTCATAGGAGGATTGACATTATTTTCGATTTGACATGTCCTCTTACATGTCTTGTAAAGAAAATGTACTACATTTCATGGTTATGTAACAATATATTGCTTTAATTAAAGAATAAATTTAATTTAATGATCCAATTTGATTAACTACGCAATAATTATGATACTGTGATTAAATACGTACAATGTAACTTCTTTCATGACAATATTATACGTAATTAACCCATTAAACACGCATTAATCACGGAAAAATGTAATTTTGCAGGAACACTGTAATATGTAAATTATATGCAAATTGCAACTGATTTCCAACTGGTTTCAAGTGGTTTTAACTGGTAATCTCTAAAATTTGCTAAATATATGTCTTTGTCTATTTTTAGTTATTGTAATGATATTGTAGAATATTTTATCCATCATAAACAGTATTATAAATACATTTCCGTCAACTAATCATTCTAAATATGAATTATGCAGAGTTTTTTTTTAATGTAAGAGAAACCATACTGGCTTCAAGATTTACTCAGATTCAACTGGGACCAGTATAGGTGTACTGGTTTCAACTGGGACTAGTAGATGTACGGATTTTGACTGAGCTCCGTTCATGTAGGCCTACTGGTTTTAACTGGGACCAGAAGATAATACTGGTTTTAACTGGGACCAGTATATGTACTGGGGAGTCAATTGGGACCAGTAGATGTACTGGTTTTAACTGGGACCAGTAGATATACTGGTTTCCGCAACTGGGACCAGTAGATATACTGGTTTCAACTGGAACCATTGATCTACTGGTTTCAACTGGGACCAGTAGATATACTGGTTTCAACTGGAAAAAGTTGATCTACTGGTTTCAACTGGGACCAGTTGATCTACTGGTTTCAACTGGGACCAGTTGAAAACCTACTAGTTTTAACTGGGACCAGTTAAAAACCTACTGGTTTCAACTGGGACCAGTTAAAAAAATAACTGGTTTCAACTGGGACCAGTTGATAACTGGTTATAACTTGGATCTTTACTGGTTTATATTGGTTTCATTTTTTATTTTAACTGGGTCCAGTTGTTAACTGGTTTCAGTTCTACTGGTTTCAACTGGTACCAGTTGATACCAGTTCAATCCCATTAAAACCAGTTGAGACCAGTGAATATCCAACTGGTTTTCAACTGGTGTCAACTGGTTTTTCGACCTGAGTTTCATTATATTAATCGAATGAATGCATGTGTACACATTACGCGTAAAACATGTGGACATGAAACGGTGCTAGTAGTATTTACAATAAGATCTTGAAACTTGGTTGGTAATAAAGCTACGCCCTTATAACGTGCAAATCATAGGCCCTACTACCTCAGACATGTCAGACAACTTCCTATGATAAACACATGACTCTGTGAAGTGGAAAAACAAAACACGTCACGCGAGCAGACATGTTTTAAATAAATTGAAGCAAAAATTGTAAAAACAAAATCGAGGGATCTGGTACTAGTATTGTTTATCTGTCTTCTAAAATTCCAGTTTCAACAGAAAGCAAGCAAGTTACCTACTTCCCTGTTTGGGCTTATGAAAGTCCATTTCTCTATATATAACTTATTTGAACGAAAATGTGAAAAATGGTGTTCGTTTATGCATTGACTAGCTAAGCACGGACGTAGGCCTATGAATTTATTGATTATAAAGCACTACATGTGTCTGGATTCACGTTCATGGCGATATATTGCGTTGATAAGAAGCTGAGAGCTATGAGGTGACAATTGAATATCTGATGCCTACGGCATCGAGATCAAAGTCCGCGATTATCTACGCCAACCGCCACTATAGATCCATTATACACAATGATGTGAGGTGACAATTGAATATCTGATGTTTATGGCATCGGGATCAAAGTCCGCGATTATCTATAACCAGATATTTAACGTATACAAATACGCCAACCGCCACTATATAGATCCATTATACACAATGATGACCCCCCCCCCCCCCCTCTCCTCCGGGCCGGTTCTAGGGTAGTTACGGATGAAAAGGGGTGTTCATTTGAGTGTGCCATGCACCGGCGTAACAGGCGCCTGTTATCATGGGGCAGAGCCATGCAAACATTTCCCGGTAATATAAGTCCAACATGTGCGTATTTCCTTTAATTTTCCCGGTGTTTTGGTGAATTTTCCCGCTAAAAATCCTTCAGGAGCAGTCTGCCCCCTGCCCCCCCCCCACCTCCCGGCTGTTACGCCACTGGTGCCATGTTTTTACGATAATTCTACGTGTGCATCAAAGAGCAGACGTGTATAATACAGGCTATTTGCTATGGGTTATAATAAATAAGCTAGTTAAACCTTCGTTAAATATTTATTCAAGATGTCAAAGGAGCCTTCATAGAATACTCGTGTCGTTTCAGATTTTCAGCCATTTCTATTACCTTTTCCACTCCATGCTCGATCAAATAAATATAGATTTATCCTACAACAATACGCCTGTCCTATCACTTACCCGTGTTTAATAACCTTTGTCTCGTGTTATACCCAATCCTACCCACCCCCTCACCCTTTCCATTTCAAGACCTACAACACGTACGCATTCATCCCCACAATGTGGTGCGAACATGCAGACATTATACACGTACATGTAGTAACGAATTTTCTTTTTTAATACTACATTAGTTGAACTATTTCTGAAAACGAATCCATGTACACGTACTGCTGATTACGGTGCATTTAATTCACTATAGATAATATACTTATACGCAGATATAATTTCAGTTTTCCATGTACATCATGAACGTGGTCTTGTAATGTTATTGATACGACATATTTATATACTTACAAAATGAACGCACAAAAATTATCGCCATTATGTAATTTTTTGCCGGAATTTTTGTTAAAAATGTGTTGTGTGGTATAAGCGTGGTGACTATATTTTACATGAATAACATGTATACATGCATGCTCTGAAGACATTTTTCACACTTCGGGAAGCATTGCGTATATTGGACAAAATAATTTTTAATAATTTTAATAAAAAGGTTTTACATGTTTTTCTTGCTCTTTCAAGCACTGTTTCTTAAAACTTTTCGCTATAAAACAGGATTCATGGGTGAACTAACCCTACAGGCATGTATTCCAGGGACCTACTAAACAAATATGTTTGCCTTTGTTACTCTAGCTGCTCTGTATTTGCCTATCCCAAACATGTTACGTTGAAAATTCAAAGTCCAAAACTAAAGGTGACCTCCGCATACCTAACACCTACTTATTTAAAGGAACGAGATCGTACAGAAAAACTGAGGAACTCTTACAAGATAACACTAACAAATTTACTCACCATTTTACTCAAACTAGAAAAGTTGCTTTTTTAACTTTTCAAGCAAAAAAAAATTTGAAGTTTTAAAGGTAAATGACATGATTTGGGGAAATTCTCAAGACCTCAACTTGGGGTAAAATTTTTTCTAGAATCAAGTATACTATGTAGGGATTTTACTGTGAAAATTTTGTAGTCAAAAGTTGACTCATTTTAAGATAACGTCCATCAGTATACCTTGTATCAGACAAATTTGTGGTGTAGCCTTCTATGGAGATTAAATCTATCGTGCCCCGATAAAATTAAACTCCTGGCATATTCATGCTTGATTTTCCTTAAACAAACTCAAGACAAATCCTTCCAGCCAGGAGATCCACTCCAGCTGGTGTACATTTGGTTTATCTTTCAACCAGTATGGTTCTTAAGGCATTTTTTATTTCTCCCAATCATGTCACTGAGCTTTAATCTATGGGACAGATCGACCACAAAGTTTTCGATATTGGTATCATCTAGGGGACCAAACGGATAGATTTTTTGTAATCTAATGAAAAGATTTTGTAATATTAACCTTAGATAATTTTACGGGGTAACGAAATACACAATGGTAGTTACGGATGATGGGATAGCATAGAGTTTGTACAAGCATATAATTTCGGGTAGGCTCCAAATTAGACATTCAGACAAATTTATAATCTGTTGCACTATGATCTTCTGGCCAATTTGATATCACTTATATGAAAATCGAAATGAAACTGGTATTGTTTGGCTTAATAAAACATTTGCAACAGCGTGTCTGAAGAAATAAAGGACTGATATTAAACTCAAACTTGGGCTCACGTCTGGTCCCATTTCGTTGATTTTTTTCCAACTTGCATATGTTTTTCAGAATGATATCATATTCCAAACAGTGATCACTCTAGATCTCTCAACTTGTAGGGCTCGAAGATGAAGGGAAATGACATGCTTTCCGGAATAATTGGGCGGCACCTGGGCATTTTTTTTTTGGGGGGGGGGGTCCGATAAAAATGAGTGGTGTGAATATGCTCAGAAGATCATATGGAACAGATCGAAGCTTAGTATTTTGCACAAGCTGTACACGACAGTCGGAATATCTCCGATTACTGTTAACTATGTTGAATTATTCAAATTCGGATTTATTGATCCGAAAGAAAATTCGTCATGCGTATGAACACAATTACAAATTTTAACAAAGAAATGGAGTTAAATTCGCAGACGTAAATTAAGTCAAATACTACATCATGTTCTCCATTTGGATTTACAACACAAAATAAGATCATGCAAACAAACAACAAACAATACTTTTGACACCCCCCGCTGACCAGTTGTAGCATTTAAAAACATAGTATTTGGCATGATTATAGTAACGAGAAGGAAAAGATTTACACTGAGGAAACAAAATAAAGCTAAAAGTGCAAATCTCGATTAACGATTTATTTTTAACGATTTATTTTGTTACATTCAAATTTATGATGAAAAATGAAAATAAAATCTCTATAAAACAATCAGTCAACGGTTTAACAAAAAAAGGGCAAAATATCGGGACTGTGACAATTCTAAAATAATTATTGCAGACTGCTGCAGTTCGAGTGCTGAAAAAAGGCGAAGTGTTTGATGTGGTAACTCAATTTCAGATATTTGATAGATACTATTTTGAAAGGCATATATCAATTTCGAATCCCAAGTTTTCACCACCCGTGCTACAGATGCAGACACTGTAATCAACTGGGGAAAGTGTCTCCCCGGTACTTTCCTTTTTCCTGTATCCCGGCCCATTAAAATGAGATTGCTATTGCGTGTTGTTTCAGACATGAGAGTCCCTATTTTCTTTGCATCGTGATAAAGACTTATCTTCGTTTACTTAAGGACTGAACACACAATTGAACACCACAGTAAAGAAACCATTGTGAACGAGAAACTTAGCACACACTGTTATCGGAGTTCGGAAGACAAAACTTTACAGTTGCATAATATTATGCAATTTATACCCTTGATAGAATACAAAATAGCAGTACAATGTATGGCACACACATCACTGATTATTTAGCAACTAGAATTAAGTGGTTGACTTTTAGGGTTACAATTAACGCCATTATAGTTTTGAATCTTTCTGTTGTTGGTTTGGTGGGGTGATTTATTTACAGTTAACGTAAAATTTAATCTGAATGCATTGTCAAAGCTTATCATTTACGAGGAAAAGAGATGGTTATTCTCTCTCTTGAATGATTACTGGATAATTTGGAGATGGTTCCACCTCCCTACTTACACAAGACGTCATGTATACTGAGACGTTTTCCATTCATAGAACACCCCCAATGCTACTATTATTCTTGAGAAAACTCAGTCCCTTCCGGATTTCAAAACCTTGGGCAAAATTGTGGGTGTGTGTGTGTGTGTGTGTGTGTGTGTGTGTGTGTGTGTGTGTGTGTGTGTGTGTGTGTGTGTGTGTGTGTGTGTGTGTGTGTGTGTGTGTGTGTGTGTGTGTGTGTGTGTGTGTCGTGTGTGTGTGTGTGTGTGTGTGTGTGTGTGTGTGTGTGTGTGTGTGTGTGTGTGTGTGTGTGTGTGTGTGTGTGTGTGTGTGTGTGTGTGTGTGTGTGTGTGTGTGTGTGTGT
>JZLH01S0151711.1:3889-14799 GCA_001188425.1 Eucidaris tribuloides
TTATATTCATTATTGTATTGCTGATCATTTTAAGATCTTATTTTTCTTGTGAAATTTAAGACTAAAATATTTTTGCATTGCATTGAATAACTTTCCTTTTAAGGACATAAAGAAAAAACACATCCGTAAAATAGTTTTCTCAATTAGTTCAATACATCAACCCACTACAAGGTGACATCCCGAAAACCTCATGCATAACAAACAGCCATGCCCAATTTGTAAGTTTTTGAATATTCTATTAAGTCATTAAATATTCATAACAAAATGAATATTCATTATGACATGCTGTACTCACCCAGTTCATGAATAGCTGATATTTTTCTCTACTTTAGCATATCATTAGATGTAATACCAGCCTAATTCCAAGATAAAAATGCAAAACCACAAATATGTTCCTAGTATTGAATTGGGTTAATACGATGGAGTATCAAAAAGACAAACAAGCGATTCCGTAATTGGTACCATAAGTCATCTGATTATTGAAGCATTGGATTTTGGAACTCAGTCAGTCTAAATGCAGAGCAACAGATTACTTGACCACTGCAACCACTAAAAGTTAGCAAATTGATTCTTTAGATGTGTTGTTGATATTGTGAATATCAACAAGTGAGCAAAAATTATTGAAAGAGTCAAACCTCTTCCATGAACCAGAATTGGCAATTGTCCACACAGTACCTCAAATCATTATTCTCCCTATGAAATGAGCTGATACATTCTTCATTTCTACTGTGCCATAATATATACCTTAAAAACATACCCCCCAATTGTGGAGAAATTTAGAGATAACTTCAATTTTGTCTGAATGTTAAAATCAGCAAACCATCTTTCAAGTTACTTTTATTACTTTTACTGTGGGATTTCAGTAATAGACACGAGGTAAGTTACATAAGTGTACATGGCTTGTTCGCGGGTACGGATATGTTGGATTGTCCTTTATCAAAATAGTCATTCCCATAGTAACAAGCATTTCTAATATTTTCCCTCCCAAATTGAAACACACAGGGTATTATTTTGCAGAACCTATCTAACTATCAAACAAATTCAGAGCCATGTACGCTCTGATTACTTTTATGTGTTTTTTATGCTGACTGTAATTTGGTGTGGTGTCCAGCCGGCCTGAATTTTTTAGGTTTTCAACAAGTGTGACATGAAATAGCTAAAAATATGAATATCATTTTGAAAGTCAGAATATCATCTCAATATTAAAAAGATAAAATTTACAGGTCAAGCTCTTATCGAAACCATGTAACCTTCTATAACATTAAATACGGGCTAATCTGAAATCGCGTCTCTGTATGAAAAAACTTGATACCGCCACAATACACCGTGAGTGTCCGCCCTAACAATTCAATGTAGTGTCGGTAAAAGTAACCTCATATAGACAGGAATACCAATAAAATTATCCCTTTAAGTCTTTAATTTATTCAAGGCTCTGGAGTTAGTAACCTTTACAACAGAAATTGCCCTAACTCATCCACATTTTCTCCCAGGAAAAAAAAGTAAGGAGAAATTGAATGTGGTTTCCAGGTGTAGTGGCGTATGTTTTGAAAGCAAAAATGACACTGTCCTGGCACAAACAAACTCAATATTCCTGAAGAAATTAACCACCTCCCCCCTCTCCTCTCCCCCCGAGGGGCTTAGAATTTCAACAGTGCTACATACTACCTCTGTATACCATTTTGAGGGGTACAAGATATTAAAACAAAAATACACAAAAAACCATAACTTTATCTTTAGTGGCGGTATTCTGAATAACACAAATGGAGATTAACCGTTTATTGTTTATATTTACAATTTTTTACTTTATCAGAAAGACTGCTATTAGAACTTTGTGATACATATAGAACAATATATCACTATTATTTTCAGGAAATGCACAGCAATACTACTTACCGACTCTACAGGACACCAGTGTCCAGTAGATCGGTAATTTTCACACACATTGCATAATGACAATTTTTCGCACATGCCTGTGAAGATACTTTTTTCTTGCAAAACCATGTATCCTGATCAAGTTCTTTCAAATGACCTTTTGAAACTATAAACACCAAAACAATCCAGCATTGTTCATGTTTTTCTATTTCCACCAAAATTCACATTTTCGCGAGTTCAGTGGACAAACCACACATACAACTAATATGAATCTAGCTGAATAACAACATTACAACACACATTAGTATAGACAGAAACAAGGTAGTAGTGCATTATGTTGTTAGCGAGTCGCAAAGCCAGCACCATATGCACATTCACAGCAATGTACAATGGGTTTGAAGCGCGGACATCACCTCTTGCTTGCCAGAAATTATTTTTTATTTTTTCAAAATTATAAAAGCTGGCCAGTGTAATAAACTAATCATGTCATGCTTACTACCATCATCTTAAAATACCATAATCGGTCACTAGCATAATTATTCATCATCAGTTTTAACTGTCACCATTCCTTATTGTGGACATGCATATTGAGATGCAAATTGAACCAATATCAGAATAATACAGCACAATGAGACAATACAATCTCCAACTTATCTACCTGTGTTTATCCCTTATCAAAATTCTTACCTTAAATGACGACTACCTCCACAGATCTACAATACTCTACGTCTCTGATTCTATATCAAAAGTTGTGAAAATTACCATTGGTAATGCGTTTACCATACGCCGTTTAATCTTTGTAGCTGTTGCTAGTTATGCTCCTCGCAGTATCTCTGTAAAGGTCTGGTTGTTTTGCCGACAGCACATATATTCTCACTCCATTACCCCTAACTCTACCTTAAATAGTAGCCCTCGTCATAGATTATCTGTATCTCTATGGGGTGGCGACTACACATTTCTCCCTCCATACCCTTACATCTACATGAGTAGGCGGATAATGAAAATCGTCAAATTTGTACAAGCCACCAAACTTAGCATCGAGAGGTTTCTGAGGTCATAAGCAAATCATACCGACGTGCATTGAAATCCAAGGTGGCGCATTATTCAATGGCCCGCCAAAATGAGCTTTCGGGGTTTTTGCTTATTTCCGGAGTATTATGGAGCCATTACTCGATCCAAATTCATTTTATGTGCGCTGGGTGTCATATTTATATGTCTTCAGGTTGCTAATCATTTTTCAGCTTATAATAGCCTTTTGTGTATTGTAACGCATTTTAATAGGCCAAAACGTACATGACGAGCCAAATTTCCAAGATGGCCGCCAACAATAGCATTTGGCGCCTATTTTCATAAGATAATCCAATTATATGATCTTGGTCTATCATGTGTTTTACAGTTTGCTTGTGAAAATCATTTTATGCAGCTATTAAATACCTTATTTTACATAAATCGCCAAAAACGTACATTGTTGATCGGTGCGCATTTTCCTGAATATGGCCCAAAAGTCTTTGTGCCCTGTTTCTCAACAGAAAATCAGTGAACTTAGTCAATCAAGTGATATTGTTCATTTGTATTGTTAGCGAGTTTTACGTATGATTGGTTACATAAATAAGAAAAACACATCCGTAAAATATGTTTCTCAATTAGTTCAATACATCACCCACTAACAAGGTGGAACATCCCGAAACCTCATCATAACAACAGCCATTGCCAATTTGATAAGTTTATGAATATTCTGATTAAATCTCATTTAAATATTCATAACAAAATGAATATTCATTATGACATTGTATCACCCAGTTCATTGAATAGCTGATATTTTTCTCTACTTTAGCATATTCATTAGATGAGGTAAATACAGCTACATTCCAAGATAAAAATGCAAACCACAAATATGTGGTCCTAGTATTGAATGGGTTAATACGATGGGAGTACAAAAGACAAACAAGCATTCCCTAACTTGGGGATACCCATAAGTGATCTGGTTTCATGAAGCATTGGATTTGAGAACAGTCAGTTCTAAATGCAGAGCTACAGCATTACTTGACCACTGAACACTAAAATGTTACAAATTGAGTTTCTTTAGATGTGGTGTTAATTGTAATATCAACAATTTGAGAAAGAATGATTATTGAAAGGTCACCTCTTCCATGAACAGAAATTGTCATTTGTCACACAGTACCTCAAATCATTATTCTCCCTATGAAATGAGCTGTACATCTTCATTTCTACTGTTGCCATAATATACCTAAAACATACCATGTGGAAATTTTAGATAACTTCATTTGTCTGACATGTTTAAAAATCAGCAACCATCTCAAGTACTTTTATTACTTTTACTGTGGGATTTCAGTAATAGACACGAGGTAAGTTACATAAGTGTACATGGCTTGTTCGCGGGTACGGATATGTTGGATTGTCCTTTATCAAAATAGTCATTCCCATAGTAACAAGCATTTCTAATATTTTCCCTCCCAAATTGAAACACACAGGGTATTATTTTGCAGAACCTATCTAACTATCAAACAAATTCAGAGCCATGTACGCTCTGATTACTTTTATGTGTTTTTTATGCTGACTGTAATTTGGTGTGGTGTCCAGCCGGCCTGAATTTTTTAGGTTTTCAACAAGTGTGACATGAAATAGCTAAAAATATGAATATCATTTTGAAAGTCAGAATATCATCTCAATATTAAAAAGATAAAATTTACAGGTCAAGCTCTTATCGAAACCATGTAACCTTCTATAACATTAAATACGGGCTAATCTGAAATCGCGTCTCTGTATGAAAAAACTTGATACCGCCACAATACACCGTGAGTGTCCGCCCTAACAATTCAATGTAGTGTCGGTAAAAGTAACCTCATATAGACAGGAATACCAATAAAATTATCCCTTTAAGTCTTTAATTTATTCAAGGCTCTGGAGTTAGTAACCTTTACAACAGAAATTGCCCTAACTCATCCACATTTTCTCCCAGGAAAAAAAAGTAAGGAGAAATTGAATGTGGTTTCCAGGTGTAGTGGCGTATGTTTTGAAAGCAAAAATGACACTGTCCTGGCACAAACAAACTCAATATTCCTGAAGAAATTAACCACCTCCCCCCTCTCCTCTCCCCCCGAGGGGCTTAGAATTTCAACAGTGCTACATACTACCTCTGTATACCATTTTGAGGGGTACAAGATATTAAAACAAAAATACACAAAAAACCATAACTTTATCTTTAGTGGCGGTATTCTGAATAACACAAATGGAGATTAACCGTTTATTGTTTATATTTACAATTTTTTACTTTATCAGAAAGACTGCTATTAGAACTTTGTGATACATATAGAACAATATATCACTATTATTTTCAGGAAATGCACAGCAATACTACTTACCGACTCTACAGGACACCAGTGTCCAGTAGATCGGTAATTTTCACACACATTGCATAATGACAATTTTTCGCACATGCCTGTGAAGATACTTTTTTCTTGCAAAACCATGTATCCTGATCAAGTTCTTTCAAATGACCTTTTGAAACTATAAACACCAAAACAATCCAGCATTGTTCATGTTTTTCTATTTCCACCAAAATTCACATTTTCGCGAGTTCAGTGGACAGACCCACATACAACAATAATGAATTGAGGTGGAATACAACATTTACAACACATATGTAGTATAGACAGAAAGAAGGTAGTAGTGCATTATGGTGATGTTAGCTAGTGCAAAGAGGGACCATATGCAATTCACAGCAAATTACAATGGGTTTGAAGCGGGGACATCACCTTTGCTTGTTGCAGAATTATTTTTATTTTTCAAAATTATAAAAGCTTTGCCATGTGTAATAAATAATTCATTCACTCATTACTACCATTCATCTTAAGAACTACCATAATCGTCACTATCATAATTATTATCATCAGTTTGTAACTGTCACCATTCTTATTGTGGAAATGCATATTGAGATGGAAATGAACCAATATCAGAAATATATACAGCACATGAAGACAATAAATCTCCATTTCTCACCTGTTTTATCCCTTATAAAATTCTACCTTAAATGGACCTACCTCCAAGATCTACAAATCTCTACTTCCTTGATTCTATATCAAAAGTTGTGAAAATCTACATTTATCTTACATTACCCTTAACTTTACCTTCTAGTAGCTCCTCCAGTATCTCTGTAAATCTGTGGCGACAGCACTATATTTCTCCTCCATTACCCCTAACTCTACCTTAAATAGTAGCCCCTCCAGTATAATTATCTGTATCTCTATGGTGGCAGCACTACATTTCTCCTCCATTACCCTTACAAGCTACATAGTAGGGCGGATAATGGAAAAATCGTGCAAATTGTGATACAAGCACCAAATTTGGCATGAGGGTTTCTGAGGGTCTACTAAGCAAATCTACCCGACGTGCCATTTGAAAATCCAAGATGGCGGCCATTTTCCAAGATGGCCGCCAAAATGAGCTTTTCGGGGCTTATTTTCCTATAGAAAACCATGTACTCATCCAAATCATTTGATCCTGGTGTCTATTTATATGTTTTACAGGTTGCTGAATTCATTTTTGCAGCTTTTAATAGCCTTATTGTAACATAAATGGCCAAAAACGTACATGACGGCCAATTTCCAAGATGGCCGCCAAAATAGCATTTGGAGCCTATTTTCCTATAGATATATCCAAATTATATGATCTTGGTGTCTATTCATGTGTTTTACAGTTTGCTGAATTCATTTTTGCAGCTTTAAATAGCCTTATTTTAACATAAATCGCCAAAACGTACATGACGGCCATTTTCCAAAATGGCCGCCAAAATAGCTTTTGGGGCCTATTTTCCAACAGAAAAGCATGAACTTATCCAAATCATATGATAGTGTTCATTTGTATGTTTTACAGTTTACGGAATTCATTTTTCTTTTTGCAGGTTTCAATAGCCTTATTGTACCATAAATGGCCAAAAACATATATGGCGACCATTTTCCAACATGGCCGCCGCAATGGACATTTGGGGCCTATTTTCCTACAAAAAACTATCAACTTATCCAGATCATATGACCTTGATGTTTTCTGTTTGTTTTACACGTTGCTGAATTCATTTTTTCATAACTTTCAATAGCCTTATCACACAATAAATGACAGAAAATGTATATTTTGGATAAAATGATAAAAAAAACACATCAGTTTTACAGTCTAATGAGCCATTTTAATCAGGTGAACATATTGTATTAAGCTACAAGTAACTCTTTCAACTTGACAATTATGGACATCAACAAGCATAAATACTGAAAACACTGAAAGAATGCAGTTAATACGTTGGAGTCTATGCCGAGATATCTCTACTTGGGATCTATGATACAGTGCACTTCAGTTTTATAATTCTGCATGAGAACATTGTACACTGCTACATATGTAGTTTCTTTCTGAATAGAAACTAGGACACAATTGATCCATTTTAATATGCCTGTAGTATCTAAGTCTTGGGTTCATGTAAAATGTCAGCTGTCAATCAGTAGCCTAAAGGTTAATGCACCTTGTAAAAATGTCCTCCACATCTGCAACTTTTAACTCTAATACTACCAGGGCCACTGCATTGCATTTATTTTGCATTTGCAAATTATAGTGGTATATTGGCTATTATGACTGGTGTTAGATCTGGATTTAAGAAAGCAAATGTATTGAAAATCTTACATAGTACATTTAATGGTTGCAACAGGGTGAGCCTGGTCTCTGAGTACATGTAGCAGTAATGTAATGCTCAAAAAGTTGTCTTTTCTTTAGTGTGTTGCATGATAGGGCACTCAGACTATCATTTACACACGGACACCTCTTCCAGCCAGGTATACTCTTTGTTCATGCGCGACTGGATTGACCGGGTGGCCGATTATATTTAACAAGAGACGGCTGGAGGAGCGGAGTTTTCAGTAATGAACTCTGGTTTGACATTTGCCCAAATACTTCACATAGTTCAGGACTTCTTTACCCTGGAATCTCCCCTGATTTCGATTGTTCCTTATTCCTCATCTGTTCTTAATCACATTTTTTTTCACACTGGTGGACAGATAATCATACAAGTTGTTGATTCCATACTCATGGAGTATATCAATGAGCTTTCTCTCCCTGGTTTTGGCAAATACAGACAACCCTTCTGACATAGCAAATGACGTTTCTTGGTAGCTTGGGATGCCCGTGGACTTGTCTTTGCCAAAATCAGTTGTAATGTATTAACAGGGTCATAATTATAGTAAGATCTAACTTGGATACAACATGCTGTAGTTGTGACTTGATATCTATTCCATGCCAAGGAACTAAAGAGGTGATGGCCACAGCATCTTCTGGACATCCATCATGGAATATATGTTCCTGCAGGGCTCCAGAACTCCAGCAATTATCCAGCATTCATTTTGCCAAGCAACTTCCTATCATTGAGCAGCTTTGTATATTGATTCTCTTGGTTGTTTTCATGGATCATAGCTTCTATAATTAATTAACGTCATAAAGAATATATAAGATGGGGAATTTCCAAAGAATTGGAGTAGATTTTTCTCCATTGCTTTTTTCAAGAAATCAGATGCTTTTGACTAACGTGACTGTGGACATCACTTAACGACAGAGAAAAACACGTGGATTTGGACCAGAAAAGCTCAGCTTTGTTAAAGACGCTGGAGCCAGGAATGCTCATGTTGGAGGATACAATATAATAAACATTACATGTGCTGATGACGCAGTGCTTTTTGGAAGATACAAGAGAGATTAATCTTTAGAGGCCTGTTGAGGTACTGGTTGTGGAAAGTGAGAGAAAAGGGTTAACTATCAACTGCAGAGAGATAATGATTTTAAAGATGGAAAGTCCTTTAAATGTGTGATGCAAGTAGAAGATCAAATTCAAATGCAGGTTTCTTCTTTCAATTACTTGTGCTGGGGTCAGAATCAGTGAAAATGCTAGGTGGATAGACAAGTAAGGAAAATCATCGCCATGGCAGAATGCGTTTTCACAAAGTTAAGTTAATCTACATTCCAAAGAACGAGAAAATAAGCAATAGAATAAGGTTCAGGGTTATGACTGGTTATACAAAGTTTGTGGTTATGTACGGATATGAATCATGGCATATGTTCTCCATTGCTGGATTTGTTCGAAAAAGAATATGGTAAGGGGGATTTAAAAAAAGAGACTTGGGGGTCATGTATAATGTACTTATAGCAGGGATGGTCTGTACAGCCTTACTTGAAAGGAAAAATAGAGGGGTAGGGGAAGAAGAAGGATGAAGTGCAAATTAAAGTGCAAATTGGAGCTTAGCGCTTAGAAATGTGCAATTATATGCCTAGGGGTTATATGCTACCGTATACAGAAATGTTTCTTTGTAATTATTATTATTGTTATCACCATCATCATAATCATCATCATTATCATCATCTTCATTAAAATTTATGTTAATACAGATGAAAAAGTTACAGATACTTGCCCATGAAGTACATTTTACAGGCTGCAGCATGATATTTACATGAACATTAGACCTCATCCAAATCCTTTTAAGTGTTTCTTTTTTTATTATTTTTAAAAGAAATATGTCATTGATTTGTTTCAGTTTTCATTGTTGTTTTCATTCATGATTTTAAAATTGAAGTGCAAATGTAGATTAATACAGTATGTTCACTTGAAATATTATATTTTAAATGGTGCATTAACCTGTTGACTGAAGACTGATTAAACTTGTGACAGGGCGCATTTACTGTAAATCTCAACCGGAAATATGTCAGGCATCTACTCCAATGGATAAGTGTGTCTTTTTAGTTTTCAGGTATTTTAATGTTTTTTGTCCAGAATCATAGAGTTAAAACAGTTGAATGTAGTTGATGCACAATGTCCAAATAAACACCAAGATCATATGATTTGGATAAGTACACGGGTTTCTATACATGCTATTGAGGCTCCAAATGCTCATTTTGGCAGCCATAATGGAAAATGGAAGCCATATATTTGTTTGTTCAGTAATGGTACGATAAGGCTATTGAAAGCTGCAAAAATCGTACTTCATTAACCTGTGAAACATGTACATCAAGATCATATAATTTGGATAAGTATATAGCATTCTATTTGAAAATAAGGCTTCAAAGGCTCATCTTGGCGGCCATCTTGAAACATGGCCGTCATGTACCTTTTGGCCATTTATGGTAAAATATGGCTATTGAAAGCTGCAAAAATGAATTCAGCAACCTGTAAAACATATAAATAGACACCTAGATTATATAATTTGGATAAGTACATGGTTTTCTTTAGGAAAATGGGCTCCAAAAGCTCGTTTTGGTGGCCATCTTGGAAAATGGCTGCCATATATGTTTTTCGCCATTTATGGTACAATAAGGCTACTAAAAGCTGCAACAATGAATTCAGCAACCTACAAAACATATAAATAGAGACCAAGCTCATATAATTTGGATAAGTACATGGTTTTCTATAGGAAAATAGGCTCCGAAAGCTCATTTTGGCGGCCATCTTGGAAAATGGCCGCCATCTTGGATTTTCAAATGGCACGTCGGGTAGATTTGCTTAGTAGACCCTCAGAAACCTCCATGCCAAATTTGGTACTTGTATCACAATTTGCCCAATTCTGCCCAAAAAGCGCTCTTATCTGCTCTACTAACAGTAAATAGTAGCCCCTCTAGTATCTCTGTATCTCCATGGTATTGGCACTTCATTTTCCCTAATTACCCCTACGTCTACCTTAAATTGTAGCCCCTCCAGTATCTCTGTATCTCTATGGCGGCGGCACTAAATTTCTCCTCGGTTTCCCCATCCTGACGGATGAGATCTCTACGCTCAGATGTTGGAGCAGCGGCTAATTTCTCCTCTGCTGAAGGCTGCGGATCGCCTAGTTTAACGAACACAATCACATTTTGTTAATGAAGATATGGTGCATAGGAACACAAATGACAGCAGTGCAGTAATGGGTTAGTTACCATGGCAATAAACCTGTGATATTCTAATCAAAAGTAATTGATGCCGAGGTGACAAAATATTACGTGTGGGAATGAAACCCACACAT
>JZLH01S0151744.1:0-13587 GCA_001188425.1 Eucidaris tribuloides
TGTTCATTAGCATCTGAGAAAATCAACTGGAGTCACGATGGCAACCTGAGACGACTTCGTACCAAGATCACACCTAGACGTTCCCAGACTTGATCTGGAGTAATCAACCACGATATGTATGTATTCTATCCATACATAGCACTCTAAACAATTCCGGGTCAGTCGACTCGGAGAAAGGAATACTGATTAGGGCACACCGAAAAGGGTCAATTTTTAAACAATTCCGGGCTCAAGTTTGACCAAGTAAGCCGCAAATCAGTTTGACCTCATATTTTGGTCACCTTGACTCTGGAATTGTGTTTAAAATTGACCTTTTCCCGGGTGATGCCCCAACGGATTTTTTCCGAGTCCAGGCTGACCCTAGACTTTTTAACGAAGGTAAAGGTCCAACGCTGATCGCTCCTGAAAGCTTCCACCAGGGTCAATCAGTCACATTCATCTTGGAATACTGCACGCTCAATGCTACCATCTCGGCCGCCGTCCCATCTACTCTACTGCTTATGTCTCATAGAAAATCAGCATCAGAATTCATTCTAATATTTTCCTAAGAGAGACGAGGGCTGTCATTGATGGAAATCGATCGGATGATAAAGTTTTGGTTGTGCAAAAAGTGCAATGATGCGAAAGTTCAGCGGAGGGTGGGGTGGGTTGTTAGAAATGCGAGAGTTATTATGTGAGTGTGTTTGTTGTAGTAGCCGGGGGGGGGTCGTGGATAAGACCGGAAGGCGAAGGGATTGAATGTTGTGATTAAATGGCAGTGACGTAAGTGGATGGTAATTAGTGCGGTCAAGAACTGAGAGTAGATGTGTTAAGATTGCAACAGGTCACGAGGTCACGTTCTGCGTTCTAGGTATGTAACGGGACAGAGTGGCCGTAGCGCTAGACTGAAAGGAAGGGAAGGAACTATATCTCATGTAGCGGCGGGGGGGGACAAGCGACGCGATATGGATGGGGGCTCGAAAGTATCTAGAGGAGGGCGGAGGGCAGGGCCCATGCGAGAGTGCCTCCCCGTAGTCCCGACATCTTCGAAACTTGCTTTTCTTCAATCTGGGTGGTTGGGGGTGTATGGGTGGTCTGTCGGAGCGTGATACCATTGTTGATGCTGATAACGGCCTTCAGCTTAACATAGCAAATAACAAATATTTGTGTTTTATAAAATGGCTATCGTACCACGTCCTAACAACCCATTACTGGTTGAGACTCTATCATGTGACCAGTTCTTATTCTAGCATAATGGCAAACTTTCGCCAATCGACCAGTGATAATACCGGTTGATAAGACCAGTGATTAACACCCTGTGGCTTTCCATTATGTATCGTCCGCGCGCCCCGTCGGCGTCATTCAACAACTGCTACATCTGCGAAATACGCAACCCCAGCGCGCAGCGCTACAACGACTCACGATATGCGCGTTTACAGTGTACGGTCGACTGTACAGTAGTGCAGCATGATCATTACCTAATTCGCGTACATTGTAAAAACACTCACTTCGAAATATTGGCCAAAATGCTACATCTTTTTGAATCCCTGTATCAATGAAAAAAATACAGGAATTGTTGAGCCGGCAACTGATGCATTCGCACGCACTTATTAAGTGCAATCACTTCGGGTTCTGAGAAAGCCAATAAATCGACTTTCCAGTCACAGACTGCCCAATGCCTTCGACAGTTCAGATGCCGTACCGTACCGGTTAGGTGAGTTCTAAGTTACGTTAAGGCTGCACGCGGCGTCGCGACTACTGTGTGAGTAACGGAAATAAACGTTAAGATTTTGCCCTTGAAGTGGCCCCTTCAAATTCTTATAATTCCGGTTTAGGAATTGATTGTTGGCAAATGCCAATGGTTAACGTTAAACTTTAAGTTCCATGTCATTAAGAATATTATGAATGCAAGTAAGCCAGTACTAGACCTAACGAGTAACGTTACGTCTAAACGGTCAAGGCTTGTCTCTGGTCTAACGTCGTTAGAGTCTAACCGTACCGCTTCATCATGTTTTCCATTGTTATCAAATGACAAGGATGTACGAGACCATTTTATAAAACAAATAATGCACATCATTCGTTCGGGCATTAGTTAAAATAATCTACACTCGGTAACTGCGAAACAGTCCGAAACACACTCGGCTATCGCCTCGTGTGTTTCGGACTGTTCCACAGTTTACCTCGTGCAGATAATTTTAACTAATGCCCTCAGTGATGTGCATTATTTGTATATTATCGCCCTAGTCTCTCCTGTTTATAAATACGTCGTCATCGGTTTTGGAGGAGTCCTATTCATCGTAGTAACAGTGTCCATCGTACTGCTGTTTGTTCGGAGATTGAAGCGGTAAGCTTTTAGACCTCCTTTTATCATTATTTATCTTCAGGGTTGGCATATTTCCCACTATTTGTCATGTTTCCCGGACACCGCCCGATATAAAATTGCCTTCTCGTGGTTGAAGTCAATGGGAGAAATTTATATTTCCCGGACGATTTGGTGGGATTTTAGATTCTGACCGTTAAATATTCCAACCCCGTTTACGTTTAACATCACAGCGCTTGTAACACGCCGTTCATTTTCTTTTTCACTCTCGAGGCCTAATCTTCTGGATTGTCAGTACGGCCGGGTGGCGTTATTGTTTTGACCGGTACATATTTGGGTCAGGAGTCTCGAAGATAGACTATAATTTTCGTGACGTTTTGTGACGTAATGTTATCAATACGCTCGGTAACACGGTCTCCCGAACCACGGGGAAATCAATTTTTTTAGTTCTGCCGCGAGAGATTTCAAATAGCATTAGGTTTGCATAGGTAAACCGGCTGAAATCGAGCTCCGTCCGCGTAGAAATTAACACAAAAAATTACGAAGAATCCGACAAAATTTAACAAAATTTTAGGGAATAAAGGTCTATCCTGAAAAGGACTGGACCTCAGAGTACTCACGGTTACGACGGTATCGTCAGTCACGGGGTAAATATTGTAGTTTCTTCTCATTTAGTTCTGGCGACGTAGTCGTAGCTCACACAACACAAGCTTCGCACGACCCAATTCCAATGCAATATGTAGACCACGTAGCAGATGCGAGACACATGCATCCAGCGCGATCGTAATCTTGAGCGTTGTTAGTGACTAAAATAAACCTATTTGATGATTTTTTTTCAGTCATTAGTCCTGTCCGCAATTATTCCTGAACATTCGGCCTAGATGCCCTTGTACGCATACGGGTCCGTACGGGTTTTGTTGCGAAACTCCCCCAAATCCAGAGTACGAGTCGGCCACTTGGCCACGTAACTTTACGAAAAAGCTAAGTCAGGGATTCTTTCACCCGCGCCAGCGCACCCCTGTCCCACGCTACACTGCAACTACAATCGAGAAGACCAGCGCGCCGAGCGTTCTCATGTTGTTTGTTACATCTTGCGTCGCTATCGTCAATTACGATAGTCCTATCATCTCCCATCTTCCCTCATCGTTTTGAAAAGTAAGAATTCCGTTTTCTTTGGATTTTCCTTCTTTGTTTTATACGAAATAAAGGGATTTACGGTTCTTTTCTAAAAACAACCTACAGATTTCTTAGGTTACAGAATTAATTTTCGACGACGAACCGACTTTGCGAGTTCCCCGAAGCGCTCCCCAACGCGCTCCCTAGCGATTCGAGGCCTTCCGGCTCGAATCGCCTAACAATAAGAGACCATCCTTAAATGACTAGTCTATAGTTACAGCAGCATTCATAAGTTTCTGCCCATAGACTTCAACACGCGCCCATAAACCCAAATCTGTACCCGGTCAAAAAAAATAACGCGGCCGGGTGGGCAATAATAAAGATAACATTTTCGTTATGATGATAATTATGATAATTGTTATTAAAAGAAGAAGAAGAAGAAGAGGGAGGAGGAGGTGGTGGTGGTGGTGGTGGTAGAGGAGGAGGAGGAGGAGAAAAGGAAGAAGAACAATAATGATAATTACAGTGATGATATTAACAGATTAATAATGACAAAGAATAAGGAAAGGAAAAGAAGCAGACGAATTAACATTAATCCAAGAATACATGTAGTATATAATAGCTAGACAGTTATTTATATTTACCAATTTTATTTTACGACCTCAAATGCTACGACAAACCATGTGTGTCTTCATTTGTGCTTAAGGCGGACAAAACCACAAACCCAAGTACATCGACCTATGGAGTCCAGAGCTTACGTGGAACTAGCCCCCAGAACGAGTACGACACCACAAGCGAATTCTAAATGCTCGAGTCCAGGCATACCTACTACAGTGCCTAAAGCGACTTTCCAAGCGACTTGTCCATTCACTATATCAGCGGAACTGGCGTACGAGGACGTGAATCCAGACCGGTCTGCCACATCACAAGAAGAGCCTTACTATGAGGTGAAATCAGGCGGGTCTACTACAGCGCCAGAACCGACTTCAGATGGCGTGGAGGCAGGCGCGTATTCTGACGTTGAACCTGTCTACCTAAATCAGCGTGTCGTGGAAAAACAAAAACGAATGGTTTCTGCAAATATCCACAGAAGACAAAAGCTGCTGGCTCATAACACTGATCCAATGTTTCCGATAATCTGAAAGCTCGTAGAACATTAAACAGATCTCAATTGATGAAAAACTAATTCAGAAATGTTAATGTTAACAATGTAACAAAATTTAAATATTAATATCATGGGTTTATAACAACCACAACTTTGGAAATCATATACAACCTCCAATGGGATCATTGATATTATGTATTATAATACAATGCCTACTTTTTCAGGATAATTGTAATTTATAGACAGGGTAAACAAAAATATAACAAAAATGACACAACATTTAAATGAACGATACATGTTTCGAAGTGGCTCACTTAAAGAAGTGATTGTGGTTTCATTTTTTCATTTCAGTTTCATTTTATTGGATTTCATTTCATTATTGTACCTGCCTGAACACAGGTTATTTTTCAGTGTATATACATAAAGAATATTTAAAAAAAAAAGGAATCTCCATAGCAACACATGTTTAAACTTAGGCTCACGTCGAAACATGCATTTTAAACCCGCCGAATGTCATATACTTTTTAATTCCTGGGCAGTCGATTCCAATTCTTAATTCCCCCATAAGACAGATTTCCTAAAAGTGTATGGAGTTTGGGTATGTCCAATTTTTTGGCGTATTTCCCAAACGACTATGAAATTACTAAATCTCTCATACCATTCCCTCTCATCCTACCAAATTATGCTGCAGCAGAGAAAAAGAACGCTCTCCACCAGCAGGACCTTCATCCACTCTGCGGTACCTGTGTGGAACAGCTTACCCGAAAATGTTGTTGGAGATATTTCTGACGGGGGTGCACAATCCTTCAAAAGCAGAGTACATAAGCATCTGAAATCATTCATTTAACTATTTTGTTACAACCCTTCACTTTAACTACCCTAAGCTGCTGTGAACCACAGATTGGCCCATGTAGTTTCTCTGCTTTAGTGCTCTCCAGCCTATACCAGAAACTGACTCTACTGTCACTCTCCATGGGATATTGTTCACTTTAGCACTGTACATACAAAAAAATCAAACTTACTCTAAATCACCGATTTATAGAGTGTTAGTGCGTTTTGTTGTTAAACATACGTTCTCCCCATATATACTGATAAATAGTAAGACAATATCAACGCGAGATAACCACACACGTTTCACAGTTCACATTATTAAATAACTCCCAGTATATTATGGTAAATTTAAAGTTTCTGATCAGTCCAGGTATGATACAATTTTCAATATAAATCAAAGTGGATTAGAGTGCAGACTGAGAAGGCATCAACTGCGCGCAGTCAAACTGCTCTAGTTTATTTTTGTATTATCCTCTTCACTAATATACATGTAATTCGTTGTTGTAGTGACTACTTTGTTTAGGTATTGTATGACAATAATTGTGTGAACATTTGTTCCTTTTATATGCACCGATGTGCAGAAGAAGCAAGTCCCATTCCCAAATAAATGAATGGATATGATATGTCAAGTTTACACCAATCGCATACCATATTTTGATTCATGTTTTCAGTATGATTATTATATCTATATAATCACAAGTAAATACTTCATTATTTATGTAGTTGTTAAAATGTATAACAAAATGAAATACAGAATTTTCTTTTGTATCAATTCAAAAAGCAACATTATTGTATATTTAATGAATTGCATGTGAAAACGATGTTTCTATTAAAAGTAATTATAAATTTATTAATGATTTAGACTTTTTCATCAAAATTGTGTCAATTAACATGCACTGGTATACAAAGCCGTACACGTGCAAATTTTTAAGCCTTTCATAACATCCGCAAAATTGAATGACACATTACCCATACAGGTAATTAATTTAAAGATATATTTATACATACAAATATATATATATTTATCTATCTATTTGTTTATTTATTCAGTTATTCATACAAATATTTTTTAGTGCTATTACAAAGTCATATACAACACATTATGTGACAAATTTGACACAAAGTTAACAACTGACTGGGGTTTGATAATCATATACATGTATAACAATTAGCTTACAATATAAGTAAGTATATAATTCCACAATTACTACGAACAGATAAAGTAGTGTGACAACATAAGTACATGTACCTGTAAAGTGACAAAACATTTCAAGAATATGTAATTGATTGTTGTGCTTAAATACCTTTGGAGAATAATATAGACAATTATGATAAAATAAAACAGGCTTGGAAAAAAAGAAACAAATGCAAATTCAAGCAAATTCATATAGGACCTTTTTTCAATTTGATTGTGGGACTATAAATTCAATTTAGGAAAAACAATCATGTGTAAAGCTTCTTTAGACCAGACAATGACCACACTGGGAAAAGAAGCTACATGGCCAGATCGAATTGAGATTCTTGGGTAGCTTCGTATGTAGTGATAATTTCCATTAACAATCATTCCTATAACGTCACTTATGGACGCTGTATAACACTGTGGAAGACCCGTTTAGAAATTGTCCAACTTTGCTATCTGACATATCTAACAGTGTTTGAATGGACAAAATAAACACCCTAGAACACAAAAGTTTGGACAGTTATGTTGTCGATAGTGCAGTCTGTGCAGATACAAACTGGCACATTAATTATTCTCAGCCGATAGGGAATTCTGCAATACAGCAGTCTATGGGGGAAACCTGGAATGGTCTCTCAATGATTTTCACTTTTTAAAGCATTTAATGACCGTTTTAAACTGCAATTTTTTCAGGGCTTCATTTTAGACCGTATCAGAGACACTGGTAGCATGGGGAATCATGTAGCTCAGATTTTTTAAACTGGAAACATTATTATACAATGCCTTTAATGATAGATAGGCCCTTAAAACACAGTATGTTTTACTGAATAACCTATTAAGCAATATATTGGCCATTTGTGCCCGGCAAATTTGTTTACTAGCCAAGACTGCAACGCCAAACAGTATCTGACAAGGGGGGGGGGGGTGCAGGCAGGCCGACGAGGACGCAAAGCATTTTTTCGGTCTGCCATTTTTACTAGCCAAACTGCAGTCCAAAAACAGCATTCGAACAAGTAGCGGGGGGGGGGCTAAGGGCCTGAAGACGACTTTTTGCCCTGCACACCGTCCGTCCATCGGCTTTACTAAGAGCCAAATAAACAAGAAAGGGCGGTATATTTCGAGAAAACAGTCAAACCCCGTCCATTTAATAAGTTTGAATCAAAATAGGGGGCGGCCGCTATCCCCCCCCCTTTCCCTGCTCGGTACCGCCCCTGTACATTTTCGGTGAACGCTGCATGGTAGACCGATTGCGAACTTTCACGCTCAAACTCCATGACTCTTCTCAAGCTCTCCCCGCATTTTTGATTTCATAATTCACCCCAGTCAGACATGTGGAACTGATGTTAGAAGTCCACCACCCACACCACACACTACACACACACACACACACACACACACACACACACACACACACACACACATCAAATTGTCTCCTTAATAGGTTAATTTTTTTTCATTTTCAGACATTTCATTTGCACGGTCATGCTACAGGAACATTCCGTATTGTCTGATATAACGTGTGTAAGGTTTCATAAACCGAATACATGCATGACTATATAATTATTTACATCACTATCTCTATTTATTTATCAATCAATCAATCAATCGTTCCAACAATCGATTGATCAATCTTTCTTGTTTTTATACATCTATCTTTATTTCTTTTCTGTATATATGTATCTATATTTAGGCCTATACAGCCATTTCACATATTTTATATTTACCGTCATATTACAGAAACAATTTTTCACTATTGAGCGTTCATAAATATCTCGAATGACTTTTATCATGCCCTTCATTACTACTTTACTGTATCCGAACTATGAAGCTAAACTTTAACACAGCGTTGTGTGATACCGGTGTGTTGGCTCAGTTGGTAGAGTGTCCGCCTCACAACCGGGAGGTTGGGAGTTCAAGCCCGGCCGCGTCAGACCAAAAGACGTTAAAAGATGGGAGTTGCTGCTACCCTGTTTGGCATTCAACGATTTTTAGGGATAGGGTAACGTCGATCTGGCGCTGCTCAGTGGCTGCCGGGCCCACGATTAATTGGGCAAAATGAATTTTCGGAAGAATTTGTGATGTCTGTCCATTTCGAATAAAATATGGATTATTATTTATTATTATTATTAAAGGTACGTGTATCTACATGAGGATTAAATTCACATGTGGTCCTGGCTTTAGGTATGTCATAAGTAAACATAAGTGAATCACATGTTGTGACTCTACAAAGTCGCTCTCCCACTTAATCTCTTGGGTTGGACTTCCATGATCACATCATGATTCACATTATTATGCAAAAACTGCACAAAATTCTTGTTATGAATACGGTACATCTGTTGTGTGAAGTGTGCGAAGTTTCGTCTTTGCATAATCAGATCATCATGGTTCATAATTATGTTTAGCTTTAATCCAGTTGGGTGGAGTTTATAATTTTATAATCAGATCATAATCGAACATGGCAATTTTCATGAAACTGTACGAAACCCTTACTAAACTTTAATCTCTGTAAATTTACGTAATTGCATACACAGATAAAGATGTTGCAAATATTTAATAAGACTGTATAAAATCCTTGTTCAACTGTTTTCGATCGGTGAAGTTGTAACTGTATAATATCATCACCGGAGCAAATGTCACACTGAACAACTATCCATGTGTCAGATATAAAATATGGTACCTATAAGATAAGTTTGGTTAGAAATTTAGTATTTTCATTACAGATCTCCTTTTGGTTGAAAGTTATTTGATTCAGTGGCACCAGTGATCTTTTCATACGCTCAGTTTTCGACTCAAAAGCAATCTTCTTCCTCGTGTTGGGGGTGATCATTTTTGATTGGCTGAAGGAAGTCTTCGCCATCGTGCGGTAGCTTATCATTGACTCCCCATTGGCTGAAGGTAATCTTCATAACCGTGTTGTGTTTCGTCACTTCCCATTGGCTGATGGGAGTTTTCATAGGCATGTCAGTTGGGTCTTCGTATGTATTCCCTTTAGGAGACGTTAGACACTGATTGAGACACTTAACTCCGTTTTCCAAGTCAGTGTTCAGTTGGAGCCCTGGATTATCTGTGCCATCAGTTAACAACGTTTCCATCACCGTCCTTGAAGACCGTTTAAAGGGAGATGCACCTCGAATAAAGCTATGAAAAATGATACCATTAAGTACACGTCAAGTGTGTGTGAGATGCATGTCTAACAGACAAGTGTAGGAGCAACAAAAGTTAAGCTAATATCTTTCAAAGACAAAGGTTTGCTGTGACATTCGTTTGTTTTAATCAATACATTATGCACTCGAGGGGTGTGTATTCATGATGTACGACATGTCAGCCTGTCCATCCGTCTATTTGTAACTGTATTTTTGGTTGAAGAATGCATAACATAGGCAAATCAAGGGATGGAATTTTGTCAAAAGAACATAGGTCACAGGTCAATACAGGCAATAGCGTAGTAACACATTTCTAATGTTGATGATTCAAGAAAGGAATAATAAAGTTTTTATGAAAGGTGATTGAAGCAGATAAAAAGCCATTCATACAAAATTAAATTTTATTTGGTTTATGAATCGGCGATGACAAACCACAGTTAACTTCTGGGACCAATTATTTCGACCCGTTTACAGGACTAAATGTACATATGGTGCTACCAGAGATGTCTAAACTTTACTATAATAAAAGTCATGTATCATTATTGAAAATTGTACTGTTACATTCTTTGAGAAGGACATCATTGTTTATAGGTCAGTGTCACCACTTGAAATCAGTCATCTATAATTCTCGATATCGCATGCAGCCGGTATTCGTCAATATCAGCAATCAATAGGACATGTTTTTGCACACACGTAGTCAATCAAATTCTAGTTGTACAGCCTATTGTCTTCCTTTTTGTGCGGTTAAACGAGTTGTGCCCCAATTTCAAGAAAGGTTCAATTCCAAACAATAAATGTACGCTGACTTTATCTTAGGTGTGAATTTTTCGGTGAAACAATGTGATTGCAAAATCATGAATAAAACAAAAGCTTTTGAATATCGCACAACTGATATAATAATAACAATAATA
Organism: Eucidaris tribuloides; assembly: GCA_001188425.1. Lineage (NCBI taxonomy): Eukaryota > Metazoa > Echinodermata > Echinoidea > Cidaroida > Cidaridae > Eucidaris > Eucidaris tribuloides. Next base: position 10,583 of record JZLH01S0151744.1, read on the forward strand.
GCGCCGTTCTTATATAGCGCATAATACCCTTGAAAGGGTCTCTGTGCGCTTAGAAAAGAGGAAAATAAGATAAGATATATAAAAAATAAGCAAGTCGGCAAATCTCGCCCAACGATGACCACTTGTGTGTTTTCAATAAAAAGAATTCGAACGCCATTTTGTCTCCTACATTATAGGACGTCCATGTTGCAACTCCAAGTATATTATAAAGTGACTCCAAGCACCATTCTCTGGGTAAGCTTTCAACATTTTTTGTATACAATTGTATTCGATATGAAATATTGTCGATATTTGTGGTCAATGTTTTTACGGTTTCTAAAGATATGAGTCAGAATTGGCAGACAACAAAATTCCAGTTGATTTCCATCAGCAAAATGAACATTCATTGACTTGGGTATAATGTGTTATAATTTGTTTCAACTGATTCATTTTAGCAAATTTGTTTAATTAAATAAAAAGATTATTACCAGAATATGACACCTATTATCACGATGATAACGACAGCAGCGGAAATGCCAACTCCGACTGATAAGCCAAGGACAATAGTTGGTGATGTCGCTGTTGTGATAATTGGTGATGCCACTGTGGTAAAAACAAACCAAAGGAATTAAGAATGTAATACACCTTTTAATACATGTTTTAATACGACACCTTCTTAGTAGAAGATTAATTTATGTTTATTTTGAAATATGATGAAATACTTAATATCAAATTACATTGTGAAAGATCGAAACGTTGAATAGTGTCTACTTTATTTCCATTGTCGGACGTAGTTCAGGAAAAAAGTAGAAAAGCCTCACGACCATCTGACCAAAAGCCGTTATAATGAAGGAGATGGGGAATGGGCAGGGCAAAGATCTTTTCACTGGGTTGGGGGGGGGGCATTTTCTTATATTTAAGACTTATGCCTGTAAAGAGCTTTTATCGAATCTTTCAGGACAGAATTATGAGACCGCAGCATAATTTTTTTTCAACAAGCCTTACTTGACTCTTTGTATGGGCTCATAGTAGTTTAGCCAATATCCCTTCATTATTTCAAGCTCTTACACAATTGTTATGATTGATAAAAATGAAATCGCGACACAGAAATAAAGAATAAGGAAATGTTTGCATACCGATGATTGTAACGTTGAAAACACAGACTTCAGCCATATTTCCAGCACGGTCCACAGCTTTATAATTTACCTTCGTTGTACCTATAGAGAAGATACTACCCGGATCATGACTCGATGTCAGCGTTACAAAGCCAGAGTTATCTGAGGCCAACGGAGCGTTCCATGTAATATTCATTGTTGTTGCACCATTCCTGGTTGAACTTACAATGCCCTTCGGGCAATTAGTGAGAGCAGGTGGTTCGTCATCTGTAATTTACCAAAGAATGATGTACACAGTCATGTATGTGGGATAAGTTTGTTCTTTGGTATAATTAATCAATATTCGTCTTGACCGACAACTACTCTTATTAAGGTTGTTATATTAATCTTGTTGAAACAAAAACACTGATGCAAAACGAGGTGTCTTTGACATGTGTACACCCTGCTCATCAACTTAGTAGTTTTCGCAATACATTATACTGACAAATTTCAAATTTCCAGTAAAAAGGAACAGAAACTATTGCACCCAGGTTACTTATTGAATGTTTGACAATTCTCAAAAGAAACCAAAACAGCAATAGTATCTCCAAAAAACAAAATACTTTGATGGTTTCAATGACACAATTCAGTGTCTGAAAGGACAGAGATACAACATGAAATTCCAAAAATAAAATATCGAAACAGGTGCAACTCATGTACATTAGAATATTTCCAGTTTCAACGAACTCACTGGTCTTTCATGATACCCTATGATTAACTTCGCATGACCAGACAAGTACAAGTTCAGGAATAATAACAGAAATACTTTCGACAAATTTCCCTGCGAAAACCTTTGTTCAGGCATAAAAATTATTGATTCACACTACATGCACTACCTGTGATGGTAACGTTAAAACGACAAACATCCGCCATGTTTCCAGCTTCGTCCACTGCTGTGTAATTGACTTCGGTAGTACCGATGGTGAATGAATTACTGGTATTATGACTCGATGTCAACGTTACCAAGCCCGAATTGTCGGTTACTATTGGTGGAGTCCAATTAACAGTGCCTGTAGCAGCATTAACATCAGTGAAGTTGACGATGTCACTTGGGCAGCTGTTGATAACTGGTTTTTCATCATCTGCTAAATGAACAAGGACCAAAAAAAAGTAATTATTACTCCATTTGGCCATTTCTTTAGAGCACCGGCTACATAAACATCTCTTCATCTGAGAAGGAATCTGCTTTCATATGTAAACTATTCATAAAAGAATTCTTAGTTTCAGTAAGAGTCAGTAAAGGCACAGTCACACCTTGACGATTTAGCCAACGTATGCCTAACGTATCAAATTAGGGGTAAAACGCTGGCATACGCTGAACTTTGAGTTTTTCCGATTTGCACTTTTGGACGTATACATAGCGTGCTCATAACGAGTTGGACGGACGCATAACGTATAACTTATATGGAACGTTTCGATAAGTTAAAGATAACTTATACCAATGAATGCTTGTCGTGTTGCCGACGTTCACAACTTATGCCCAACGATACTCTAACTTACACCTAGCGTGGGGTAGCGTATCGCCGACGATCACTTGTAGCAGCCATTAAAATACAAAAACTCGATCACAAACTAAATGTTCTTCTCCCGCCCAAGAGTTAAAAAAAAAAACATATAATCTGAGAAATAGCAAACTCCTGTGTCTTCCTATATGTAAAAGTAATAGATATAAGAATAGTTTTATCCCGTGGTGTTTTTATAATATACAATATTGTGTATGCTTTTCACTCTCATATATTTCTTTTGTATCTTCCAATTTCCCCCTTTTCATTCTCCCTCACCCGTTCTTTCTCCAAACTTTCGTTTCTGACATTTTTGTTGTCATTATTTTGTTTGGAAAGCAATTGTGTTAACGGTAATAAGAATGATGTT
>JZLH01S0151766.1:11246-22011 GCA_001188425.1 Eucidaris tribuloides
ATCAGCCGTTAGCCAAAGGTCGCGCAGGGGATAGCCGATTGACCAATCAGGGCGCTCCGCTCGTCTTGCTACGGTGCACAGTAATCGTGATTCGCATTTTGAGCAAAATCGAAACTCACAGAAAGAACAACATTCTGGTAACATGTCGTTATTAGTTTTTCTCATAAAACAACAAATTCATGACGTATGGATCTCAGACTTTCTACACACCGTTTGTAAGTACTAAACTACCGTTTGGTATTGATAATGAAGGGAAGTAATGGACTTGCAAATCAATAACCCAATCTTTAAAAGATGTGAGTCCCATATGAGAAATTGTTCCAAAGACATGATATTGGAGACTGTCTACATACACGACACAATTCCAATCCCATAACATTAGTGATGGTATGCAAATCGACACACGAACACTATAATATAAACATTGCGTGAGAAATTTTATTGACAAGACGGAATAATCGTGAAAGTGACATTGATAATATTCTTTTAGCATCACGATGATGTTTTGTGGAAAATTATGATGCATGGGGTGGGTAGGTATTAAAAAAAATGACAATTCCAGGGGAATACAAATATATGCCAATGCCATCTACTTATAGTGAAGATATTTTGAAGAATGTTGTGTATCAAAGCATAAACATAATCTTACTAATGGGGAAATTGACGTAAATTTGAGTTAATTTCGATAATCTTTTAATAAGTTTTTTCAAGTGTGTAAACTGATATTTTACAATTTCACGCAGTTTAATCTAAAGAAAACCAGAGAGTATTTAGGTTTGAGTATTCTTGCAGAAAAAAATTTAATAAATTTCCATATGCATAGGATTCAGTAATTTGTCTCTAGTTGAGATATCAAATAATTTAATTCTTTGTGGTGTTTTAATTGACATGTATTTTTTTCATTAAGGGTTCGGTATTGAAAGACACAAACTGGATAAAATATTTATACGGTGTATCCTTGCAAAATTGTCTGAACATTGTTTATTTTGTTTTACCCTACTGGCCACCTTAACATCGATAGTTTTGTGGGAAGTTATTTCGCATGTCATATTTTGTAATTTCACGCAGTTAAATCTAACAAAACACTGCATGTAGGTTTGTGTATTCTGCAGAACAAAATCTGATAAATTTCCATGCTCATAGGATAAAGTAATTTGTATGTAGTCAGAATATGGACTAATTTAATTCTTTGTTTGCAGTGATTTCATTGACTTGTATTTTGTTTGGTGGTTTTTTTTTTTGGCAATATGGTCACGATTTGTTTTGTCGTAATACTCGACTCCCCATTATTTGTATTAGCGAATTCAGATACCAACAGGCCGGCCATATGGTTTTCTTTGATTCTTGATTCTCCACTAAATTTAGATTTACTCACTTCTCTTTTTTCAGAATGAATTCGACCACTTGTATTCCTCATATGAATGGAAGATTAAATACACCGCATGCATAGAACACAAAATAAATTATATTTTAATGGAGGATTTTTTTTTTTTACATGCAATTGTCGTGCCACGACCATCCGTGCCATTAGACATCTGAAACGATGAGTAGCCCTATAATTTAGTCATTGTCTGGAATATAAACATCTGTAATTACTTTATTAGTCACAATTCGTAATCTACAAATTTTAAGCAGCGTGAGTTTGATTTAAAATTAATTCAATTTAATTTAATTTGTATTTTCATCACTCATCAAGGATATGTGGTTATTTATATAATACAAGTTTAGCGCTATGATATGCAAATAGACACATCGGCATGACATAGGCAAATTTAACATATTAGTCACAACTGAGTGTCTGAATCTAAAAAGAGAAAGTCCATTGTCCCATATCAAACCAATTATGACAATTCCAGTTGACCAAATTTTTAGTACGCAATAGTGATAATACGCTAATGCATGCAATAACGAGAAATATCATCTTTGATTTCAAATGTTACAGCAAAGACAGGTTTTCAAAATGGACTTGAGTCGTTTTTATACGCAAATACTCAAGTGGCAGTCTGAACTGTGTCAAACATGATCGTTTGCACTCAATTTGATGGCTTTCAAACAACACCATTTACGCAATTAGTTTACAAACAATATTATGGAACTTGTACTTTAAACAAATCTCTATCAGGCATTAAACAATGTAGGCCTATGTAATATACATACACGCGCATGCACATGATAATTAATACGCATGCATACAAAAAGACAAGCACAATCAAAGACCCACAAACATTATCATAATTTGCCGACATTACCCGCAGAAATGAGGGGGTCGGCGAAATTTAGTGCTAACCCTTACTTTTGTGAAAATTGAGTTACGCACGTTTTCATGATCCTTATCCGCCAGTGTACCCTGTGTAAAAATATAATATTTGAATTTGACCAATTAGATGGACACTTTTCCCCCGAAAAAAGTACCAGCTTTTCAGCAGCATTATAGTGCTAAGTCACAATTTTCAAGATGGCTACCCCCATGCATGCAACCAGGGACGTCGATACTGGGGTGGCAAGAGGGGTGAGCAGTCGCCACTCCAATGAAAAATATTGGGGGGGGGGGCAAACATATCGATTTGTACCGCCTCCCACAATAATTTTGACAACTTGAAAAATTCATGATATGCAATGCAAGGATAATGTTTAAAAAAGCACTGCATGCAAAGCACTACTAAACCATTAAACTTAGCATAAAATTACTATCAAACATACATAATTTTCGATTTTTATGCACGCTTCAAGCGCAAAATTCTATATTGCAATTTGGCGCGTTGAGCACGCCGAAAATAATATTTTTGACATTTTTTCCACTTTTGCCTCCCCCCCCCTCCCATCTGAGAAATGGATCGACCCCGTGTAACAGTGCTGTAGGACTCGAGACCGGACTCGGACTCAGACTTAGTCCACTGCCTGGACTGTTTTGTATTCAATTACCGCGCACGTGTTATCACTAGCACGCGTACATTACCATGCATCGTACGGGCATAATCTCTACCCCCCAATTTTTTCGGCGGACGTATCACTGGGGAAAGTGTCTTCAGCGGGGATATCGCCTTCAGCGGGCATGGCGCGTTCAGTGTGGTAAGTGTATGTTTTGCCGGTGCGCGACGGAGGGGAATTAATACGATAAAAAAAAGCCCAGTATCTGGTCTAACTCAGACTCGGACTCGGAGCCTAAGGACTCGGACTCAGACTCGGACTCTGACACATTGGACTCGGACTCGGGCCCGAGTCCCAAGCGAGTCCCTATGGGTTTTACAATGTGGAGCATTCTCCGTGCTTTGATGCATTTTTCCACTTGTTTCCCCATCATCCTGTATAATATTTTTACACCTAACAGGTATCTCCTACAGCATAGATGTATAATTCTGTATTTAATGAAGTTCTGTCTTACAGGACAAGAGCACTAAAAAGAGTGTGCCTTATTTTTGAAATGGTGTGTTTATTCAACAAATAAAACTGTTTCGAACAAACCTGAACTGAGTCTAGAGCAATTGAACTGTATAACTAAACCATAAAGGGCACTGTAACTATTTGCCACAGAGAAAAAAACATATATACCAATGCAAATGTTTTAATGAATCATGCATTTTATACTAGTGTTATATTAAGTATTTAAGGAGTAGAAATTTGTAACTCCCACCCGACAACTCCCCAGCGGATGACTCCCACTTGATAACTCCTTCGCAGGACAGCTCCCTGTAAGATCTCCCCTAAGGACAACTCCCGCTGGGACGACTCCCATCTGACAACATCCACCAGAGAACAGCCCTCCCCTGATAACAACTCTCCCTCCCCCCACGGACAACTTCCCCCAAGGAAGGACAACTCTCACCTGAGAACTCCCCCAAAGAACAGTTCCCCCTCGAACTCCCCGAGACGACTCCCACCTGACAACTCCCCCGTGGATGACTCCCACTTGATAACTCCCCGCAAGTACCACTCTCCCAGGGATGACAACCCCCCAGACAACTCGCCCAGGGACGACTCCCACTGGACAACTCCCCTTAAGAACAGCTTCCCCTAGAGATCAACTACTCCCCACAGGACAACTCCCCCAAGGATAACTCGCCAGGGAAGACTCCCACATGACAACTCCTCCGAAGGCAACTCTCCCAGGGACGACTCCCACATGACAACTCCTCCGAAGGCAACTCTCCCAGGGACGACTCCCACCTGACAACTTCCCAAACAACAGCTCCCCATTGAACAATGCCCCAAAGGACAACTTTCTTCAAGGACAACTCCCACCTGACTGCTCACCTCAGGGGATGACACCCACCTGACAACTTCCCAAACAACAGCTCCCCATTGAACAATGCCCAAAGGACAACTTTCTTCAAGGACAACTCCCACCTGACTGCTCACCTCAGGGGATGACACCCACCTGAAACTCCCCCATAGAAGAGCTCCCCCCAAAACAACTCTCCCTACATCAACTCACCTCAAGGACAATTCCCCCGGGACAACTCCCACATGACAACTCCCTCGGGGACAATTCTACTGGAGGAGTTTAACAAAGTTTGCAGTTTAATAAAAATATGAAATGTCCTTGCAAGAGACTTGTCCTGGGGGAGTTACCTCAGGGTGAGCTGTCCTTATACTTCAATTTCAACCCTTTCTACGAATACGTTGTTGCGTCCGGGATACTCCATCTGGCCACCATGTACCGATACTGGGTAATTGCAGTCTGTCAAACACGGTCCGACCGCGAGGCCGAAGGCAAGCGAGACCAAAGGCCCGCGAGACCGACTTTTTTGTATTTCATTTTCCTTCATCAGGTGCTGCAGTCGAGTGGTTTAAGGCGCCTCGTTGCCGCGGCGTAACAGGTGCCTGTTATCAGGGGGGGGGGGGGGGCAGAGCCAAATATTTCCCGATAACTCCGTCTAGAATTATGGGTCCTAGCTACGGATCTGTCAGTTTAGGGCGTACGCTGCACAACGGACTAAGCTCGCTCGGACCAAAAATCACCGTTGATCAAGACGAGGGAGGTCCCCCGCGAGAAGCGCGAATGCTGCGACGTCCTCTGAACTTCCTGTCTCCGCGACTAATAACTTACGTCTCTGCCTTGTTATCGGGGTGGCGGATCGTAGAGCCAAAAAATTCCCGTAAACTAAGTACAGAACACTGCTTTGAAGTTTTCATTTTTGGGCGTATAGCACGCAAAGTAGCCAACCACTAATTACTGAGCGCGCCCTCCGCACACCCCTCCCTGCACACCCCTCCCTGCCACCCCCGGACCCCCACAGCGTTGCTTCTGATCCCGTGCTCACTATGCCCTAAACTGTTCCTAGCTGCATCTAATTCTGACGAATACCGTGAAATATTTGGCTCTGCCCCCTCTCTCCCCCCCCCCTCCCCTCATTACAGGTACCTGTTACCACTCGACCGCGGCACCTGATGAAGGAAAATAAAATAATAAAAAAAAATTGGTCTCGCGGGCCTTCAGTCTCGCGGAACTTGCATGCTTGAATGTGCAATATCATGAGATATGTTACTACCGTGGTACTACCACGTATTACCACAGTATTATCGGGGTACTACCATGGTACTTCCATGGTACAACTATGGTACTATCATGGTACTATCATGGTACTACCATGGTGCTAACATGGTACTATCATGGTACTATCATGGTACTATCGTGGTACTATCGTGGTACTATCATGGTACTATCATGGTGCTATTGTGGTACTACCATGGTACTATCATGGCACTACTATGTTTCTATCATAGTACTATCATGGTACCATGGTACTATCATTGTAGTACCATAGTAGTACCATGGTAATACCGTGGTAATACATGTATCTTGGTATTACCACGGTACAAATACTGTAATCTGCCACAGTACAATAACCAGGTACTGCAATGGTACTATCGTGGTACAACCGTGGTGCTATCGCGGTACTACTATGGTATTACCGTGGTATTTATACCATGATAAATCCGTGGTAAAAGTACATGTACTGCCTTAATCTGTCAATTTACCATACCGTGGAAATAACATGGTATTAGCATGGTAAAAGTACCATGGTAAATCCACGGTGCTTTTTTGTAAGGGTAATTCTGTCATCTCGTCAACATAACACATACACATTGGGACTCGGACTCGGACTCGGATTGTAAGGACTCGGGACTCGGACTGCTGGACTCGGACTCGAAGACCACAGGACTCGGACTCAGACTCTGACTCGGAGACCCGGACTCGGACTCGGACTCGGACTCGGACTCGGAGACACGGACTCGACTCAGTGGCGTATCTAGGAAATGCAGCGCCCGGGGCAAGTGCAAAAATTGCGCCCCTTCCAAAATCTTAAACAGGTTGCAAGTGCCGAAATCGCGCCCCTTCCAGCAGCTGCTACCTTGGCATAGCGTCGAAATCGCGCCCTTTTCAACTTTTTTTTCCGCCGGAAGCCTCTAAGGATGTTCGTGAAAGTAACGTTTGAATGATTTTTTTTCCCATTTTTTCTTTCGGTTATTCTTGTTTTTCATTTATTTTCCTTGTTATTTTTTTCTATAACATTTGCCTTTTTTGCGCGCCTGAAAGTGGCGCCCGGGGCACGTGCCCTTGCCGCTAGGATACGCCACTGACTCGAATAAACACATGTCGGTCCCTGTAAGCAACTAGCCAGTCTGAAAAAGACACAATTGAGGGGGATATGAGTATCTTATCTTCAGAAGGAAGTACCGACTCGGATTCTTCTTATAACCCTGATTCATCAGATATCTTTGACAGTGAATATGAGGTTAATATTTTCGAGTTTGAAGTCATTTTGTGCATCGTATGTTTTGGTGGGTGAGCACTGTATATTCATCCTAAATTTCGGAGCCACACATTTTGTGACAAGTGTCACAATTTCGATATGGAAAACAGGTAGCTTGTAAAACAAGAAAGATTCATCAGATTTGTAAGTATTTATTTCAGTCATAATATATAATAAATTTACATCCGATTGTTGCAAATTTCAAAGCATTTTTTCAACCTGTGGGTTAGCACTATTCTCATGCTGAAAAGCAAATACAAAATATTCGTTATTTTGTGGAAATTTTTGTTTAGAACCATCCCAAGAATACACTTTCGAATACATATTCGAAAGAGTAGAATTTGTGTGATTAAAACTTATATTTGACGATTGACAACATTTCCTAAGGCTTTTTTTTGTGTATGGATTAATTTCAGGAGGAATGTGTTAACTGATTTTACACGCATGTCAGAAATGACATAAAATTTATACCTCTATCTTAATATTCGTTCTCTTCATTAACAGGAGGTCATGTTTTTATGTTTACTATTTCATGTGACTAAATTTCAAGACACCAGACCAAAGACTGTGATTTATGGAATTTTTTTCAATATTTAAAAATCGATTATCTCAAATGCTCCCAGTCCTGGTCATTTTTGCCAATGTACAAAATGATATCTGCTCACTAATCATTTAAAAAATCTCATGTTAGATAAGATTGGTAGGTTTGATGTTGTTGTTGTTTTATCTTATATCTTGTGTAACAATACCAATACTTTGCAATATTTTGTAATTTCGCATAGTTTGAATTAATAATCACAGTGTTTATGTTTGTAATTCTGCAAAACTTCTAACCAACAAAAGGTATAAATTAAAATGCCTCACTGGGTAAAATCTGATATATTTTTTCACTGGTTGAAATTCCACCTGACTTTCTTCATGTTAAACATATTTGTGTATTGCGGGTTGGGTATATGAAACAAACTTTCCACAAGGCGTGTCGTTGCAATAGGCTTGGCTCTATTTTTGTTCGTGATTCTCAAGTAAGTGTTTGCATTAATTTGTAAAAGAAATATTCTTATCGTGTATCCTTGCTGACGTCAGTAGAGCTACCATATGTTTTATGTTCATTGTCGATTCCCCAGTAAAGTATTTCCATTCAGAAACCTACCCTTTCCCATAATCATTCCACCACTTGTGTTGCCGATGAAAAGTAAAAAAAAAAAATCAATCATGCACAGAAAGCAACGAAATCCATTACAACAAAAGAACAAACATGACAAATGCGAGTACGAAGCAAAGCAAGACTAAATGCTCCGGTGACTGTAAGCTCTTATTATTCGAAATGCCACTGCAACATTATTATCTCCATTACCATTTTTAAAATGTTTATCTGCAGCATATGGCGTTTTTAAAGATTTTCCCAATGCAGTTGTGATCAAATACCACCATTATTTATCACGGTGGTTTTAACTTCTTATTAAAAGCTATGTTCATTTCACAATGATTCCTACAGTATCCCACCATGTTTGTGATTTGTATTTTCATATTTATTTCACTTTATGTATTTTTATTTTTGTATTTTTATATTTATTTCACTTGTATGTAATATTTGTATAAATGTTTGTATTGTGTTTTTATGATGAGTGTTGAATAAAATTTGAATTTGAAAAAAATTGAAAATTTATTTCACTTCAAACGTGAGAAAGATCCGCTCGAGCCTTTTCAGACAATATATAACATTTTATTAGATTCACCCTTACCTGCTAGCCTTGGGGTTGCATCTAATGAACTTTTTTCTCGAGCAATCTATAGGTTTCACACAGGTAAACATTTCACATTAAACATACTGAAAAAAATGTTTATGATGACATTGATAATGATTTTGTTTTTATTTATCAGAGAGCAGAAACGTTTTCAAAAAGCTCGGCGACCCACATTTGCTATTGTTAATCAATTTCTTTAAAAACGTAAATGTTTCAGGTTGTGTGATTTTCAGGGCATTTATAGATAGATCTTTCTAGAAACATACTAAATATACGCTGCTTTAACGTATTCCTTTAAACAAAGCAAAAAATAACTGTTTCAAGCCCATACGGTATAAGGTAGACATACAGGTACATGGATTATTCCATTGTTTATTCTTTGTCAAAACTCACGTTTTTGATGTCGTTGATGATAATTTTGTTGTTTTGCTAAACTTTAAGTTTCTCTGTGCCAAACGCATGATGTTTATTTCTTGCATTTCTGGCACAGAACAATCAATCATTATTATTCAGTTATTACAATCATTATTATCGCATTTGGCACCATTCAAGTTGCCCCCCAAAATACATTTAATACATGTAAATTGATCCGGTGTAATCTTTTGTACCTATCACGTGATACTTTAGGCTCATCACATGGGAAACAGAACGTCAAAATGCATTTGTATTATCTTAGTGTATGAGATGGGTATATAAATTCCCTTCCAGTGACTAGAAGGGAAACGAACACAGGGCAACGTCCTAAGGGTAAGCACAAGTTCCTATTGGTTTTGATATAGCGATTTTGTAATTTGATTATTCCAATACGGAAGATATGTCTGAACTGGTTATTTTGATACTAAATATTTACCAGAGATCTGTGGTTTGCTGTTTGTTGACGGAAACAATACATAAATACATAAATTAACTTATTAATATAAAGTTATCTTTAAAATGTTCATTCAAGATTGTAACCATCCCTACCGGAAAAAGCACAATGTTGTCCACAGTGTGTTTACATTGTGACAAGACTGTGAACGCAATGTGGCACTATGTGAATTTGGCCCATTTTCACAGTGTGACACTATGATCACTGTTTGGTCTTAGAGGTCACACTGTGGCGACCCTGTGTTTTTCTAGGCCACTCTGTGGATTTGGCCCATTTTCACAGAGTGACACTGTGATCACCGTGTGAACACACTGTGACGACATAGTGTTCTTTTCGGCAGGGATATTTCATTTGTAGTAAAATATGACGTGATGGTAATTAGGGCCTTGTCAAATGACCAAATGCATGTGAACAAAACTGGGCATACGGTGGTAGAGACACATTTGCATTTTCACAGGTCATTCAAACATGTACCTTGGGCCATTTTAATTGTGACAAGTCAATCCATATTTTTACACTGACTTTCAATTTGTAAGTTTGACAAATAAGGCCCGCTTCAAATTAGGATAGCTTAAATGTTTTACCATTATTATCGTCTTTACACTTATGGCATCATAACGGATATGTTGGGATAGATTCATTCAACTAGCACTTTGATAACATCAAATTAGTTTTTTTTTTACATTAATTTCAAACACACATTGTATCTTTTATGATAAATGGGACTATAACTTTATACGGCTATACCTCTGAATTTCACACCCGCACATTACTTATAATTAAAGTTGTATTGTGGTGAGGTTTTTAAAATAATATGCGTTATCAATTATTCTAGCAAGCTACCTGCTTATAAGCATTGGTTTACTTTATCTTTAATCAACATAACTTTCCTTAAAAACACTAAAATTTTGGAAGTCTCATTTAAAGATTGTCAAATTCTGTCACATGTATCTGACATATCTGACAGTGTTTGAATGAAAACAACACTCTGTAGAAAACATCAGTTTAGACATTACTATGCCGTCACTCGTAAATTATGTACAGATAAAAATCGGCACATGAATTATTGTCAGTGGACAAAAATTCTGTATCGGTGAAAACTGGTACAGTCCGCTCAATAATTTTCGCTTTTTAAAAGCACTTAATCATCGTTTTGAACTGCAATTTTTTCAGGGCTTGATTTTTAGACCTTATCAGAGACACTGGTAACATGGGTAATCATGTAGCCCAGATGTTTTGAACTGGAAACATTGTTATACATGCCTGAACAATACTTAATATACACTTTAAGCGATTCACAAACAGCCTGGTGTTGTTTTTGTTATTCATGAATAATTCATTTTTAACAATTAGTCAACAATCTTCGGTCAGGAGATCTTTCATCAAGTTATCAAGGA
>JZLH01S0151766.1:46614-56806 GCA_001188425.1 Eucidaris tribuloides
CATATGGGACCCATGCGGGGCCCATGTGTGTTGTTCTGGGATGATTACTATTCGAATTGCCCATATGGGCCCCACGTGGGTCCCATGTGGGGCATATGGGCCCCGACCAGCCCAGATAAAACCCAGATGGGTCCCATATTTTTTGCTACCTGGGTATTCTTTTCCCACCCAAACGTGCCTGAAATTCCACGTGGTAATGTTCAAATATCATGTCGAGGTCGTAAACCAGTTCGTGCGTGAGATTCGCAGTTACGTATGCACTTTTCCCACAAACTGTTTAGAGAACAGAGAATTTTAGAGAACATTCAATTCAAAACTATTATTTCCCTCTTTTTAGTGCACTGAGCCACTGACGTTGGCGCGGCAGTATATAATATCATTCATATGCATATTCTTCAAATCCATTTTTTTATAACACTGGTATACACACTGAGAAATAAGGATGCAATTGGGGTGCACAAATACCCCAATATCAACACCTTAGCAATTGTACACACTCAAGGATGCACTTGAACTCTTTACACCCCTGTGAGTTCAAACTTACACCTCTGAGTGTGCAATGCGTTACCTAGCTCTGCACCCCAAGTGGTTCAAAATTGCACCCATAAAGATGCTACTATTGGGACAATTTATGAAGCTTAGTTTCGTCGTGTGTATATTGATACTTTTCAGTTATCGGAATAATTGTATGCACCATAGTCCCAATATACACCAACTGTGTACTAACAAATATTCCTTTGACCTTTTGTTTCTATGTGTGTGTGTGTTTCAAAGTTCATTTGCGTACTTTAGTTTTATTCACTTGTATTACTTTGATTTGTATGTGGTATCATTATCGTACCACCGTACATGTGCAAACATAATTCATCAGATAAATTGTGAACAAGACATTGTTCATGAGGCTACGTAACTGATCTCTTTCCCAAATGTAAACTTAGTTTGCATTTATGTGTGAACGTGTTTACATGACTTGCACGAAAATTGACCTGTATACTGAAAACCACAATCGGCTGTTATCTACAGATTCAAACAATAAATTTCAATGTTTTTAAATCAATACACCAAAGACGTAGGCAATTTTGCAAATTGTTTGTGGTTTCGAACTTTGGAATCTTCTTTATGGTAATTTAACCAATAAATCGGTATTTAAGGTTGAAAACAAACACCAAGTTGCCCTTTAATATGATATTATCTGGCTCCTCGTCAAGTTACACCGAAATTATAATCACAATTTAGATAAAGACATTTAGGAAATAACCATACACTTTGAGATCTTCATCTAAGGCAAACGGTCATTTTATTCCAAGGAAAGAAGTCTACACGAAACGACATATCAACCAGAGTTTCCAAGTCTGAGGCGACGTGTCTTCAGTAACAAACGGTCATTTATTCGAAGGAAAAACAAATCTACACATAACGACTCATCAACCAGAGTTTCTAAGCCCAGGACAACGTGTCTTCAGTAACATGGTAGAGGTAAGATACTTCCAAGTGTGGGACTATGTCGTCTTTGCGATCATGCTCCTCAGCTCGGCGGCAATCGGGGTGTACTCGGCCCTCTCTGGAGATCGCCAACGAACGGCAAAGGAGTTCTTCCTCGGAAATCGAGACATGAGCATCTTCCCTGTTGCTATGTCCATCATGGTCAGCTTTGTGTCAGCAATTTCTGTGATCGGTACGCCTGGAGAAATCTACGTGTATGATGCCATGCTGTTGTGGAATATGATTTCTTTCATTGTAGTGGGTTTTCTCATGTGTCGGCTCTTCGTTCCACTTTATTTCAGATTAGGAGTCACCAGCATCTATGAGTATTTGGAGCTTCGTTTCAGCAGAGCTGTTCGCCTTTGCGCAATGTTCTTCTTTTCGCTACAGACAATAACATACATGGGAATTGTGATGTACACCCCCCGCTTTAGCCATCAACGCTGTCACGGGGATGCACCTATGGGGAAGTGTTGTTTCTACAGGAGTTGTCTGTATCTTCTACAGCACAATTGGAGGCATGAAGGCAGTTTTGTGGACAGATACCTTACAGACATTGATCATCCTCATCGGTGTAATTGCAGTGATTATCAAAGGTTCCATAAAAGTTGGAGGATTCAATGAGGTATGGCGTCGTGGTATAGAAGGAGAGCGACTTGATCTTCTAAATTTCAGCGTTGACCCGACGATTCGGTATACGGTCTGGAGTGTGACAATCGGCGCTGGTGTCGGAAACCTGGCTATGTATGCAGCCAATCAAACCACTGTGCAACGAATCATGTCTGTCGGTTCCAAAAAGAAAGCGTATCAGGCCATTTTTCTTTCAGTTATCGCGAAGATAGTTGTCGTGAGTTTGTGTATCATATCTGGGCTGGTCATGTACGCTTACTACCAGGACTGC
Organism: Eucidaris tribuloides; assembly: GCA_001188425.1. Lineage (NCBI taxonomy): Eukaryota > Metazoa > Echinodermata > Echinoidea > Cidaroida > Cidaridae > Eucidaris > Eucidaris tribuloides. Next base: position 48,998 of record JZLH01S0151766.1, read on the forward strand.
GATCCGTACACGGCTGGGTACGTCAAGAAAACAGATCAATTGATGCCCTTCATGGTGATGGAACTCTTTGGTGATATGCCTGGTTTACCTGGACTATTTCTTTCAGCTGTTCTTAGCGCTTCACTGAGTAGCCTATCATCGGGCATCAATTCCCTCGCAGCAGTCACCGGTGAGGATGTTATAAAGGCCATCTGGCCAGATATAAAACCTCGGACCTACACATGGATAATCAAGGGTCTAGTACTCTTCTTTGGTGTTGTATGTATCGGATTCGCATTCCTGATTACCTTTTTAGGTCAAGGAGTCCTGCAGCTTACCATCGCTTTGTTTGGCATCATGGGCGGTGGTACCCTGGGCGTGTTTATCCTTGGAATCTTCTTCCACCGTAGTAACTCAAAGGGCGCCTTCTGTGGCCTGATTACAAGTGTGCTGTTTGTAGGCTGGATGAAATTGGGTTCTATGGCTTACCCATCGGTGCGAGGGAAGAATGTTTTGTCCATAGAAGGTTGTTTGGTTGAAAATGTGACTGACATCTTCAAAGACAGTTCGATATCATTTGAGACTACGGTGGCCATGGCGACAGCTAATGTATCTTTAATCACAGATTCGCCCACGACATGGCCCCCGATTTCAAACTTTTACGCCGTGTCCTTTTTCTATTATGGACCAATAGGGGTTCTCGTGTCCCTGATAGTGGGTATGGTCGTCAGTGCTATCACAGGATTCAACGATCCATCTTCGGTGGATTCCAAGCTGAAGCACAATTGTACAGACGCCCTCTGTTGGCCTAGCTGTCGCTGAATCCGTTGGGCAAGTGTGATGCGATGTGGAATGGAGAAGTCGATTCTTAACGATGATTCTGATGATGAAGAATTTGAAATGAAGGTTGTCAGTGCCCGTGGGAAAGATATCAGAGTGGATGACGGTACGGACATTGCAGATGAATTTGACCTGCTTACGGAGCCAGAATGGGGCGCCAGCACATCAAGACCAAATCGAAACTCTATGGTCTTCTGAATCTGATATGGATATACCGACAGATCCAAAACACAACATAATTTTGCCAAGTTAAAAGAAGTATTTGGTGGTTTGACGAACCCTAAACAAGAAGTGTTCTTTTAAGGTCAATTCCAGGTTGATAGAAAGTAGCTTTCAATAGAATCAGATAAATCAGCAAAACACATCTGTCAAAGTTTGAGAGAAATCGGACAAATATGAATTAAGTTTGAATGTTTACAAATTTTTACGATCATTACAAATTGGCAACACTTTTGTTCTATGCGAGAAACTCTCCAATTGCTTATTATACAAAATGTCAATAAATTTTCATTTCTCTTAATAAACAATTTTTTCATCTCTGTACTCAATGTATTGTCATTTTAACACTGTTTCATACAAGTTTCCGATGTGAACCATGCACAGATATTCAAGAAAAATAAAATTCAGTAATATCTTGTGTACAAAACGAATGGAAGGTTGCAAAGATGCCACATTGTTGTACATTTCGTAATTATTTTTGGAACTTTTAAAAATTCATTTATTCCCTTGTCTGATTTTGCTCAACTTTCACCGATCTGATGCTCTGTGTTTCTTCTTCTATTCAAAGCTACTTGCTCCCATCCTATAAAAAATACGATTTTTCTCGATCAGTGCTAAAAATAAAAAAATTCTTCTGCCTGCTTTACGTAATATCGTCATGACATTTTTGTGAACAATCAGAATGGATAAGCTGCCACAAACCTTTAAACCCGTTGGAGACGATTTGATTTCACTATAATTTCACTCATTTTTCATAGATCCTAATATGAGTTAACTCGCACTTAGTTTACTACGGGTTAAAGATCGGTTGAGAAGGAAAAGGACGAAAGGGTGTAAACTCTCAACCCTGGGAGTAGGAAAAGGTCGTTAACACTATACAAACTCAATGGCATTAACGTACCCTTCCTTCTCTCCTTCTCAGTTGAGAGTTAACCCCATTCTCATTCTCAATCGATGTCAATTGTCTATATGATGTAAAAAAAAACTCGAAATGTAAATTAATGAAAACTACCTGTTTACAATTCTAAATCTCGGGTAAAAATGCTTTGTACAGAATAGTTTCACTCTTTTGTCTAAATTTTATAGTATAAAGGTATCTCAACAGAAGGTTAACAGATCAATTGGTAGATGGATAGATAGATAGATAGATAGATAGATAGATAGATAGATAGATAGATAGGCAGATAGATAGACACGAAGGTATACGTATACCTTACTACAAATATTTCTAGATTTAAAGTAGGTTTGATTGTTTACATTGTGCCGCTTTATTTAATAATTCAGATTCTCTTGGAATCGCAATAAAAGCCAGATCATCACAATGTAAGTGATCTTGAATGGAATGTCCCCAATATAGATACCAGAAACAATATTCTAACATTAAATGTTAACTTAGAGGATAACACTTATTTAACACTTCAACGTGTTAAATTTTATATTTTACATGTAAAAGTATAGGAGGTGTTACACACGTTTAACACTAAAACATGTTAACCCTAAAAAGCCAAGCTATTTTTTGGCTCCTTCCGTGGCCCATAGGGGGGGGCACATTGTGCCCCCCTTCTCTAATTTATTTTTTGACGTATCACTTGCTCAAATTGCACCATGGCAAGAGCAACTCAAACGTCTACATAAACGCCACCAGCACATCAAATTTGCCTCAAGGTCAGCCACATTGGGGGCGCTATTGACCATAATGATACTGAAATCACATAGAAAATATGGATCTTTGTTGAATATTTCAAAGTTTTCGTCTTTAAATATCCTTTGTATAGCACTCACAAGTGATTAATTGTCTTTAAATATACAAGATCACTATTTTTAAAGATAGAAATAAAAGTATTTTGAGTATAACTTTGATGTTTGGGCTCACATTTTTGTTGTTTTACAATAGCATATAGTGGGCAATGTAATAGCACTATGCAAAAATTCTATTCACTGTTGGTTGGCACTAAGAGCTTAAAATAACCTGAACTGAAATCATTTTTTGATCATTCTGGTAAACTTTTTTGATGTGAAATTGGACTTCTGATAACATCAAATCTTTGTATCTGATAATTAAAAATGAATAAGAAAAAAAAGCAAGAAAGAATGAATTTTTCAACTTTTTTATTATTGTTTTTTATTGTTTTGGCGCCATTTTTACCCTTCAAAAATAAAGAAAACAAAAGAAATACTATTAAATAGTTTCGAAATAGATGAGATACATATTTTCATGTATAAATATAATAGAGATATAGATACGCAAAAACAAAGTGGGTATCTTCCTAATGTAGTACATAATAGAACAAAAGAGGTGAAGTAATGAACACACATGACTTCAAGGATGTGGTTGCCATGGCAACACGATTTCACGGGTACCCTAAACTGATACACTCTAAATATTCGCTCATAAAATTTTTAGAAAAGTCACTCAAGTTTGAATGCAATTTCTACAAAAATTGTGGACGTGGCGAAAAAAAAATTGGTAGGGGGCACAATGTGCCCCCCCCCCTTGGGCTTTTTAGGGTTAAGACGATATTAATGTTAATATCCAACAATTAGCACCTAATTAATCGTCATTAAATCCATTTTTTCTGTTTTAGTGTTAACCGTGTACAACACCTCCTACACTTTTACATGTCCAATTTTTTTTTTTCATTTTGACGTGCTTAATAAGTGTTATCCGCTGAGTTAACGCTTGTTTTTAGAATGAAGGACATTCTAATAATCCGTTCATAGCGGTTGCTATATAAATGTTTAAATATATATTTTCTCACTAAGGCAGAAAATGCTATGGACTACAGCCACTTCCAAAATTTCGCACATATTTTTTAAAAGTACTTTTGAATAGTGACGACCTTTTTTCTGCCTTTATCAAGTGTGTTTGGAAAAATGAAAAGGAATGGAATTGTCGATTTTGAGTTGAGAAAAGTCTACTTTCTGGATCTAAAAAAAAGTTCTAACGACAGTAAATTTGAAGAAGCGCAGAGAACACGGAGAGAGTAGATTCTAGAGAAGTAGTTAATTAGAAATTGGAGGCTACATGTATCGTGTAGAATCCAAACTATTTTGTAATTACATGTACATCTTATCCTGACCAACACCTTAATTCTGAACAATTACCACGGGGTAATCATCCTCCACCCCTTCCGGACAATTTCCACCTGTGACAATTAGCCCCTAGGATAATTTCCAAAAGGGGGTATTTTCGACCTGCTACTATGTCAGTCATTGCGTCAACATTTAGTTCACAAATATGAATGTGTTGATATACAACACCTCGGACTATACTGGCTTGGTCCCAGGCCTAAAAAACAACGAACAATTCTAACGTAGTATTGTCCTGAGGGTAATTGTCCGAGTGGTAATTATCCCGGGGATAATTGTCCGGATGTTAATTATCCTTGGGGTAAATGTCCGGATGTTATATATATCATCTTTATTCCAACATAAAAAGGCATATTTACATACATATAACTTTAAAGGAAATAAGTAAAATACATTTGAACATACACAGACAGGAAAAAAAAATTAAGTACATGTAACCATAAAAATACACATGTGATGAGGGCAACAAGGCGGCAGCCCCTGGCCCGCCAAAGCCGTGATGGCGCTATCGTTAAATAGTTCTGGGTATTTTAGCACATTCCAAATGAACGTGTGATTTCATATTAAATTAAAGGCAAGGTTCACCCCGACATCAAGTCGGTCTCAACAAAACAGAAAAATGAGAAAAACGCATCAATGAAAGCCCGGCAAAAATCCACCAATGAAGGCCACGAAGCCCCAAAGCTTCAAACCCGTGACGCCACATGCGAGCAGCCGCCCACATGCACCGCGACACAAATTCCATAAAAGTGCCGCCTTCTCAGAAATCCGAAAACAATTCTACCTGTGCATCCAACATATTATCAAAAACATCATTTCACACTTGCAACCATGAAAAAACACCCATTCAACCGTCACAAACCATCAAAAAATTGAAATTAATGGAATCTATATCACGTGACACGTGGGGAGCCACCCGCACGCGACGTCACAAATGCAAAACCCCGAAACCCCACAACTCCGTCACTCCTCGGCGGACCCTCGCCAAACCCCCCCCCCCCCAACATGCCTCTGCCACCATTCCGCCCTTACTAAAACCAACCCGATGTCAGGGTGAACCCCGCCTTTAACAAATTCAAAGTGAAGGTTAAAAAAAACAAAAAAAAAATATCCTGGGGGTAATTGTCCAGGTGGTATTATTCTGGGGGTTAATTGCCCGGGTGGTAATTATCATGGGGGTAATTGTCCGGGTGGTAATTATCCTGGGGATAATTGATCTTGAGGGGAGTAGATATCCTGGGGGTAGATGTCATTGAACTGCCTTGTGGCAGTGGGCCTTTGAAGCTTTTCATCGTCGCCTGCATTTGGGTAAAAATTGTGTTTGCGATTTACCTTGAGAGAAAAAGGAAATACTTCTTATGTTTGACACCAGAGAATCTTGCGTCATTCAATATCATTATTTCTCTCATTTGAAGCTATTTTTATATTAATGAATAAATGTTGTACAAGCAATCGGTACACAGCTACTATGAAATTAAAAGTCTTTTACTACAGCAACGGTATCTAAAAGTAGGATTTTTATTTTGTCTGAGTAATGAAGAATAAGACATCACCAGTATAAAAAGCAATATTAGACAGGTATACGTGAAATCCCTTTCTGTCAAAGAAATACCGCAATTATTGACTCACTGATTTGATTTGATTTGATTGATTGATTGATTGATTGATTGATTGATTGATTGATTGATTTATTCTCATGTCATTATCGCATTGACAAAAGAGTACTTAAACATAAACTTAGAGATTGCAATATACAAATACATGATATCAATATTATTTCAATGAAGACATACATCAATTATTCAAAAGGTTAAAGAAAAAAACTACAAAAATGAAGACACCATCATCATGAGCTCAGAGCTTAATAATAATGATAACCTGAAGTTATTATTACGTAAAAAGGTTGAAACTATTAGGAAATGTTGCATAATAAATCCAAAAATGGGCACATTGTTTAGAACTTCATTACATAGCACAGCACTTTAACTCTTGTGATCGCCAATTCGTCAGTGAAAAGATGATACAACCTGTGGTACTCCTCAGCTGAATAGGACGATGCACATCACTTCACATGCAGACACCTCTCTAATCAATGTTTCTCTCTTTCTTCCCCTCTTTCATTCTTGGTCTGCTAGTGTAGCTAAAGTGGGCGGTTTTGTACCTTCGAGCTTCTTAACTGAAGTTGGTAAACCGTTTTGCTTTGTTCATAGCTGCCCCCCCCCCCTAAAAAAAAAAATGTTTAAGAAAATCTCGTGTACAGTCCTGAGGCTGCTATACTGGCAACATAACAGTTCCACGATCCTCCCTTCATCATTCCGTAATGAGTATTATGTGATCCATGCTCCCACAGCCATAGGGGCAATTAACGGCGTATGCCCTTAGGCCCCTCCCCCCACACACACAGGATAGTTTGCAGGCACAAACCCTTGTCCAACGTGCAACGTAAATCAGGGTCTGAACAATCTGTGCTGCAGACTAGTATTTCCATAGGCCCTGTGTTAGAGCGTCTCCGGTCTTGCCCTCACCAACAAGATTAGCCTTGGCTCAAGGCGCTGTGGAATTTTAGTGCCAAAATAAAGTTTGTGCCTGCAGACTACACACAGGGTTTATCTGTCCCTGCCTACTACTTATAGACATAGAGCTATCACTTCAACAGCAAATCCGACCAACGCAGTATTGTCGTCGGTCGTAAAACGCATCCACAACGTCGAATTATCGTGGCGGAACTCGTACGGTACGTTAATCACACCAGTCAATTCTGCAAGCTCGGATTCAATGGAAACGAGGTTGCCAGATCCCACTCGCAGGAAGTCGTAATTTCTCTCCAAATGGATCGATGAAAATCGAAGGAGAATGCCGCATTGACTGGGTACTGCGACCACCCACCCCTCGTCCCAATCGTTCGGGTAAGTTCCGGGGTGATCCGGGGAGGTGATCATTGTCGTGCCATTCACGGTCAAGTTTACCTGGGTAACTAAATAGAATTAGGGGGATATTTAGGACATGTTATCACACTGCAAAAACTAGGGTATTAAAATAAACACAGACGGGTTGTCCAATATACAGTATGCATACAAAAAAGAGTAATCCATGCTAAGAGAAAAATACTCCCAAATATTTTACACTTCTGCTCATAATTATGGAATATTTTGTTGATACTTAAGTTCTTTCTCCTATATCGTCCAAAATTTTCAAGACAAGTGTTTATTTCACAAAAAAGCAGTATTTGAAGCAATTTTTGGATTTCATGAGATGACTAAAGTAAAAAATAAACTTCGTTTGAGCGCAATAACAATTATACATTTATTTTTTTTAATCTACAAAAAATCATGAAAAAGTATTAAATTAAAGTAATTAAAAAAACAACACAGAAAACTGATAAATTTTGATCTAATGTCATTTACAGTATCACATCAGAATTGTCTGTTACAAGTCTAATAACGCGCGTAACCACCACGTGAGTCAACAACAACAAAAACACCACCATTTATAAACACAGGTTTTAGTGTCGAGTCGGACGCTACGAAGTGCTCAAAATTCCTGAAATACTTAGATGATAATTGTTTCACCTGGGGTGAACAAATATTAATCCCAGACGTAACGTTCACGGAAAATTTGCAACTTCTAAAATGTTTTTTAAGTATTCAATAATTATGAGCACGAGTGTATTACAGAGATTTC